>WIXG01000076.1:0-256716 GCA_009869945.1 Mesaphorura yosii
GAGTTCAGTAGTTTCACCTCCGAGTTCAGTAGTTTCATCTCGGAATTCAGTAGTTTCACCTCGGAATTCAGAATTCAGAGTTCAGAGTTCAGATTTTTGTTCAGTATTTTATCCCGACCCGAACCGCACAACTTTCTCAATTACAAAGCAACCACAAAAAGTTGGGGAAAAACTCCACTCACCATAATGACATGAATTTTTCCCGGCTCGGCAGGCATTTTGCACTTTTAACAACTGTCATTCTGCACACGCGTCCATGCTGAACAAATACGTATCTACAGTTCGTCCGAAAACCACAACACTGTCAACAACAAGAACGAGAAGAACTTATAAAAGCCGGTGACTCGTGCGTGCCTAGGTCGGGAACAGAATTATTGCGCGTGGTGAATGATAACTAATTTTATATCGGGTTGTTCGGAAGTATGAGCAAATCAAAGGTACGCAGTCGGCAATTCAGGCAAAACTAAACTTGCACTTTTATTGCCATTATGTCTGGATTCATGTTGATGGCAAACTTGGCATTGGCATGAAAGGATTTTTATCTCCCAAAAGGCCCATGCATTAAACATTGAACCGCCTGGGAGCCGAGTTCTTGCGTAATAGAAGATGATTGAGCGCAATTTTGGACACTGCATCATCACTACTTGGCGCATGATTCGGATAAAAGCGACAGCCAGACTGAATTCTCCTATTTCTTGAACCGCTACTAAACATGACAGGGAAACAGACACACTGAGGAAACACACGACGGGAGTCTGCCAAAACAAGTTGACGATGAAAAATTTCAGACTTGGACTTCTTGGACTGTCGACACGAATTACATTACCGCTCCTCGCCCTGTTTGCTCTTCAGAAAGTCAGTTGTTCAGTTTCGCCTTGTGGGCAGACCAGAACCACATTCTACGCATCGAAGCAGCTCAGACAAGACGCTACGGCAGAAGACAGGTCGGCCTCCGGACCGACAGACTACCAAGAAAGCGGGTGAAGGTGACGAGACAACATGCTACGGAGATTAATTCTGTCAGAATTCGTATAATTCCGTTCTCTTTCGTCTATTTCAGGTACACTCCCGTTTCTACCCGAAATTTCTAGCTAGCCTAAATAGCAACACAGCAGAATAATCCTTTAACAAGCCGGTTTCGATAGTGAGACTTTGCAAATATTAGGTTATTGGATGAAAGAGTCGAATAGGAAAGAAAAGAAGGCTCGCAGTTCTTTCGTGTAGTCAAAATTTTATATTTCCGATCTATGATGTGACAAAACCAGTCTGCTGAGCCCGGCTACTAAGTGGGGGAGAAAGCGCACGGATCTGAGTCGGAACAATGTTTCATGTTAGCACAATACGCAATCCAATTTTAAGCAATGTGCAAATTGGATTGCATTCGCCATGGAGTTTGTCAATGTGACACAGAGCACAGAAGGTGTGCAAGGAGGGTCCGACGTCCGGTCTCGTTCGTTTCGTTACATGAACCCTTTTCCTGAGGTGAGTCGATGGAACTTCCCCTGGCATTCTTGGGCTCGTGTGATAATGCTCTTGACGATGTACAATGGAATTCTCATTTAAAAGGCAAATAGATACGTCGGTAAATTGCATTCGGACACTCATCAACGACTAACAAGCACTAATGCAAGTTCACGTCAGTCTTCTGTTGAAAAATAATGCGGAAAATATTAGCGAAGCAAATGGCTTAATGACTACCTTTGATCATTTAAACAAAGCAAATGAAAAGGCGGGTACATTTTTACTAAATTGCTCCTTGCACGCGTGTTGTCAGTCCAGCCGCCTTCCTTCGATGATGGTGCATAGTATGCGCTTTCAAATACGGCGTACCTTCATACTGTTAACTTTACGTATTCTGACGTCCTGACAATCCGGGTTCCGTCTACCGAGTCCGCTGTGCATTAGCATTCGCTGATTTAACTTTTCGTTTTGAAATGCATATTTTGTGCTCATGAAGAGTGAAATTTCTGTGTATTGTGTTCATTTGTTATTCATAAACGGCTTTACGTGTTCAAAGAATTACAAGACACTACCGAAGGGATCTCTGCGCATTACGTACAAGCAAATTTCAATCAATAAAGAACAGAGCGAGAAACTTGAGCATTATTATGCCGAATTTTTTCCACGAAATCTCATGGCCCTTGACATCATGTTTGATTTTGAGCACGAAATGTTTTATTTATTCTCAATATCTCTGTAGCAAAACAAAGCATGGAGTGGAGTTGATGATTTCAAGCTCTCTCAGGTTCCAATTCCCAAAGCGTTTCATCATATGAAGCCTCTGTCTATGTCTTCCGAAATGTTTCACGAAGCTTCGAGGCCTAAATGAGTGCTTGCTTCCGTTCTCTCCAGAGGGCCAAAACAATATTTACCATGTGCTCGTGAAATATGATGGTGCACTGGGCAGTTTTCTTCACAATTTATTGTTTAAGTTAACGTGTAGGAGCAGCGAAGCATGAGGTTTAAATTCCCAGAGCGCAGAATTATAAATTGATTCTGATGCACACCGTCTCAATTAAGTTGGCATCGTAAACCTGTGGGGCACGAGACAGCTCCTCATTACGGCAAATCACACTCGTACGTCTCGTGGCGTAACGGGTGGTCAAGAAAAATATCGTTTGAAGTTTGCCCATAAAAGAAGATTAAAATCCACAAGCCCGGACAAATCACTTTCTTGCGACCTTCCTGCCCCGCCATGCACTGAGGGCACGGCTGACGGCGTAAACACGCGCTTGGCTACAAAGAGATTCAGTGGCACGTCGCCACACGCGTGCTTTTCGTTTCTTGTAACTGAAGGTAGTGACTACCCTTCAAAGCTTGGATTTATTCGCACGCCAATTGTAAACAACTTGGAAGTGAAATGAAAGAAGATACAGTTTGAAAAAACATGCCTAATTATATGGACGCATGTTGATACAAAGTAAAACTGGCGCGAAAGAACCTATTAGAGTAGTTGACAGTTGAGAGATTGGGAAAAGACGTGGCAAAGAATTTTGATAACGAATTTAATTTTTGTTCACAGAGTTGAGCAGTCCTTTCGGAAAACTGAGCCATTAAATCAATATATTTGTTGACATTGATGAGTGTCAGTTTAGAAAATACTTTCAGAAAATTTTGGCGGGCGCAGGTTTCTATTTGAGTGTATCATCATTATAGGTGCTTGATTTGTATTCAAGGCGTAGTTGCACTTCGCTTCACACTTTCACATGAGCCGCATTGCCCTTAAAATTGAACTTATTGAACGCTGAAGTCGATGTGACAATCATGAAACTTTTACTTTGCGCCTTCTAAATTTGCTAAGCGTTCTTGGAGGGCTCTCTAGAGACTCACGTCCGAGAACGACCGACATAAGAGCTCGCTCTTCGATGTATTTGAGTTGTACACGTAGTCATGCTAAAGTCGTCTATTTATCTTGGAAATCTAAAATAAACTACTCTGTGTCAGCCTGACTGAAGAGTCGAATGCTTATTGAGTTCGCTAGGCCAAGGCAGCAGGCAAAATGAAAATAGCTTTTGAAAAACTCCCGTGAAGATAAAGCTCATTATACATGTATTTGAATTTTCAGGATCAAATGAACCAAAGAAACTCATGAATGCATTAAATTACGAAGATATTACTGTCTGACTTGTGTATACCTTTGACTTTAAGTTTGTATCAGTGAAACGTAAACGCGCTGGGAATATTAATTTTTTTTATGTACACGAAATTTCTAGTACTTGACGTCGTCAAAGAAGTAATTTCGCTGAACGCCTTTTGAACTTTCGGGTGAATTAGGTTCTTTCTCCGTGAAAGAGAGGAAGCCCATTGTCAATAAATACTGTAATTATCCGAAGCTGAAAGGTTCGACCAGTTTAATTATAGGGTACAGTCGCTTACAAGTACGCGAATGTAATTTTTGAGAATGAAATTCAGCGGAAAACTTGACCGGTTAAGAAGTGGTGTTTATCAGCGACGAATAATGACTAAATATGCCTATAAAGCACAAAAAAGCTAGCTCGCAAGGTTCCTGTTCCTGGTTCCTCAAAAGCTACCAAATTGGACTTTTTGGCGTGATACGGAGATGTGGCACGACTTCATTTCACGTCCACGCTCTCATACATTTTGTGGGCCCGTGTTTAGTTGCAAATGCCGCGGCGGAACAATTATTTATCAACAACAGTAACAGTATAGTAAACAGGAAACGTGATAATTTACACTTTCCAGGAATGTAACCCTTACGTTTTCTGTGTGTTGCTTGAAGACTGGATCATGGAATTTAGTGCCTTACACAATTTCACCTCGCGCCCCAACTGAGTCGCGACCATTAATTGAAGTTTCCTGACTCGTTTTTGTTTTCGTAGTTTTCATTGAGTGTCGTCGATTTCATTTAACATCCGACCGTCTAGAAACTCAAAATGTACTCATTAAAATCAAATCATTTTCAACCCTTCTGCAGTAAATGGAGTCGTTGTCTCTTCCTTTTAAATATTGAGTCCGGAACGTTGGCACTAATGTAAATGTAATGTAAAATCAATACACGACCAACACGCTACACTCTCGGCGTCTTTGTTGTGAAGAACTTTTGTCTTGGTCTGACCAATTCAAAAGTTTGAGTCCCCGTCCGCTTTAATGTTTCCAGACAAGTTGTTCTTGACAAGAATTTGCTTGGTGTTGCTCTGAGATGGAAAATCACTTTTACACTGCGTTCAGCAGAGAGGTTGACTGACGGGAGGGTGTCACGCGAAACTTTCGCGATACTGAAAGAGAGAGCACACTACAAGCACGCGGAATCACAGCATCAGTTTTCGCAAAGAGGAATCAATTTCGTAATGCGATTAGAAAGAGTTTGAAACTACAAATTTCAAAGTTGCTGCGGTGTCTTCTGAAATATGCGCTGAAGAATTTCCGGCCTCTTAATTCACGTGTGCATTGTAGTGTAACACACATTCTATGTAGCACCGCCGATGGAAAAACTATGAAATAAAAACATTTTAACTGAATTAAAATTATATAATGTGTGAAGTCATGCAGGATGCAGAGACAAAACTGGTAAGCAAACGGACCAAAGAACAGCGACACTGTTTGAGAAAAATTGCAAAGCTTTTAGCTCAAAGTAGTGTAAAGGTGAAAGCGTCTTTCTTCCGTGAATCCTGCCAAAAGACTGGAACTCCAAGGCACGCCGTGTCGGGCGCCTGTTATGAGCGTCTGCGCTGGCAAGTTTCTGAGTGGGGAAAGAGAGAATCGAAGCTCTCGCCGCAACGGTTTTTACTCCGGTCTGCGCTAAAACCTAGTAGAAACAAAAAAGCTTCACTTTCAGCAAAAGCAAAAGATTCACTTTCCGCTGCCGTAATTTTACGGAGAACTCTTTTCTTTCTTTTTTGCTTTCCCACCACTACAAATTCTGAAAGTTTTCTCGAAAGTGTAGAAAGTGGTCTTCCTGGTTATTGCGGCGTCGAATTCTTGACTTTAAGTGGCACGCCTCGTCTCATTCTCTCGAGCCTTGTGGTTTTCAGTCGTTGAAGTGCATTTGCGTGGAACAAATGAATAAGACACCTTCCAGACTAAAGACATGGCTCGAACTTGCAAAAGAATAAGAAGATTTAAAGCAAATTCAGATCAATTTTGTCCATCGTGTCATGGATTATGATCCCAGATGAATTAGGCTCTGCAAATATTTATCGAAGAGGTCTCTTGCACCCACGGCTACAATGGCTTCTCTTTGTCCCGAAATTAATTGTGGATGTTCACGGAATGGAACAACCCATTTGTAGCATGGAAAGACATTTGTTATTGCCCCTGGAGATTCTCCGGATCTTGGCTCTAGTCAAAGTCATGCGAGAAAGGAACAAATGATTATGATTGCAGCATTTCAAATGGAAATACTTGCAAAGTTAAGCTGTAAGAAGAAAACAACTAGAGCCACAGCCACGAGATTTTCTGCAATTTGGCTTACTCTCATGCTTGCAAATTCCTTGGAAAGTTTAGGCTGAAGAATACAAACCATCGTAAAGGAGTCTTGCCCGGAAAGGAAAAGATTATATGCTCGAATTCCTACTCAGAATGAATTAACGCGGTTCAAGGTTAAATAAATATGCAGCTTTTTAGAAGATGTTCCACGTCGTTTTCCTCACAAGGTTTCACATTTTCGAAATTGCACATCTGTCAACATGGAAAGTCATACGCTTCATGGTAGTATAACTTCATACTTCGGAATTCAAGAGTCGCTTTTCTCTATTGTAGCCGGTATCTGACTAACGAGTCCACATTTAACTATTTATTCAACCAGATATTCAATTCTATCCAAGCTTATTTTGCAAATGGTCAGGCTTTGAATATGCAAACTGCTCACCTTCAATTTAGGAACTGGAAAGTTGTCTTCGGGTCCTGATCTGCTTAATATTCTACCGGTGCGGTTCATTATTGTACACTGTTTACTTTAGTCCCAGACTAAATTCCTTGGAAAACCAACCTCACGGCACTCTAGCTTTTAATAAACAAGAAAAGCTCGGCTATGCTTTTGCTTTTGCATCAAAATATGTGATTAACTTTCCCGATGCTGTGTGTGCGCTTTGTATCTCCAATTTCAGTTGCACGGTGATATTCAATACTGGAATTTTCATTATACTTCATTTAAACACACATTGGCCTAAAACATGTCCAAAATCTTGTTAATGAGATTAACTCTTGGAATGCCAACTCTCAGTATCTATCGTGATTCCTCACGGTGTGACCGTGACTTCATTCTGTGCGTGGCGTGGGAACAAAAGCCGCTGGAGGAAATTGAGACATTTTCCTACTATAGTTTCGCATGTGACAAGAAGTTCCCCAAGTTGACAAGCACGTTCCGTTCTGGAGACGTCAAGTCCAATTTTAAGTTTAGGTTTGCTTTGCGCTGCAGTGACTCAGTGGCTGCTCAATGAATGAGCAAATGAATGAGTGAATTTCAAGTAGCCGAGCTGGGCTGTATGAAAAATATGAAGGCAGTAGTAGTGCGCAAGAGGAAGAAGCGAAAATTAGTTGAAACTTTTTGAACTGCCCGTCTCGTGAAACTTTCAGGCCGGAGGGTATTTAATTTATATGAGCCACTTTTAGTAATGTAATGCTGTGTCTGGCGATTGTACAGCAGCGCTATGCATGAGTCCACCAACTTCAAATTGTGCTGGTAGACTGACTCACGGACTGCATTCTTCCATATGCATCAGTTGTACAGAAGTTTAGTTGTTTCCAATTAAATTGCAGTTGTGTCTGGCTCAGGTCCATGGCTCTGATTAAAATTTAATCCAGATCAAAAGTGCGAATATACCCTATTGGATGGAGGTAGTGCCAGAATACCCCAACCATTGAAATGGCTCTCGCGTAAAGTCAAACAACGAGTTGGCCAATCTGGGACCACAAACGCGGAAACCATGGAATATCGACCGCTGTACGTCCTGGTCGTGCTTCTAACAGCTTTTTCTGGATTTGTATTTAGTAAGTTCCTGCTATTTCACGAGCATAAATATTGCAGTATCAACAGAATAACGATGAGAGGAAGAGCAGGTTATGCAACCGGACAGCGAAGAGCAATCATTTGCATGATTTTGATTTGGTCTCAGGTGTTTCGCGTCAGTGCTTAAGCTGCAGATCTCGTGGAGAGAAAGGCTTATGTCGAGACCCATTTCCATACAACGAGACCAACATAGTGGGTCATCGAGGCATCAAAAGTGTGCCGTGTCCGTCAGGATGGTGCTCAAAAACTATAGAAGGTGTTCGAGGGCCACAAGATGGTAAGCTCAAATAGTAAATATTAAGCACTCTGTGCGCTCGGCTGGACTGAAGCTCCATGTTGATGGCCTTTCTTCCTTGATAGACTATGGAACAGCAACCGAACGTGCTTGTCTTCAGCTTGCCCCTTCTGATCGGGAAGAACGCTGCGCAGAACTGAAACTGAACAACAAACCGTCGCTGATATGTTTTTGCCGTGGAAATTTATGCAACCATGCACGATACGTCAACTCAAGCGTCTTTGTGGTTGGGATTGGTGTTTTGTTGTCAACTTTTCTCCAGTACTTCAGAAGTAGGTGCAGAAGTTGGTGATAAATTAATAAAACTGCAACTGGCACAGGCAGCCATGCAAATGTAATTGGTGTACGAATTTACAAATGCAAACAGGGTTCAAACGTAACGAACGAATTTGTAGTCGAATTTCTCTCGACACTAAGGAAGTAATATTAGGAAGGTCTACAACAAAACATGCTTATTCTTATACCTTTATATTTTGTACGAATTTTGCAGACATTCTCTAAGTCAATTATAAGCAACACCGACGTACCGTCTTGCAATCTTACATGAACGCTCTATTTTTATTCCGAAACGTTTCATATGCTCTATCGATGGCTCCTGATTTTGTACTTTTATAAACAAATGTCTTTTAATTCGTACTTCAAAATGCAATAGATCGTAAGTATGAAAAATTCAATTTAACCGTGTGTATAGTTAATACTGTGCGGAACGTTCTCTCAAAGCAATAAAGAAGTGAGGATTACTTCGAAGCTAAATGCAATTAAATATTCCGGATTTTATTCGGTTGATTTTTTCATGTATATTTGCAGTCGAACCACAACTGAACGCTGGCTGCCCTGGAATGAAAGAGCTAGGAACCATAAAGTGCATTATTGGAGACGAAGGACGGATTAAATTGGGAATTGAACAAGATTATGAAATTATTCACTCATGCGAACGCGAATCCATTGAATTTGAAGGTCGGAATGTTGCTTTCTTCGCTTTTGTTCTCTTCCGTCTTCTTAAAAATGAGCCTGTAGAAAAGCTTCGAGCATTTGTCCTGGTTCCTGCGTAAAAGAGAAGTGGCTGATCTCTTCCCTCCAAGTTGTAGAATTCAGGCCGGGTATACAGCAATGGCAGACGTTGAGCGTGGTATGGCTCAAGAATATGAACATCAGCTGGTTCTCCCGAGTGAAAGTGATAAACTACTTGAGGTGATGTGTGTCCAGCATGAGAAGATCCATAATAACGTCGCTCTGGTTTGCTATGGGACAGAATTCGCATAAATTATAGAAATGTCTGGAAATCGTGTGAGACAACACAAAAATGTTAGCACGTTGATGTGAAGCAATTGAATTTTAACAGTGTTATCAGGGATTTCTGGCATTTAATCGCAAAACATAGCATTTTGGCATGGCATGCCTTGTAAAGCGGAATAATTTCACGGAAAACTTGAAGGTGAAATGTCGAGTGCAGGCGAGACGGAGATGCTCAGACATTTTTAAGTGCAACCCTTTGTCCTCCGCATTCCGACGGCGAGGTGTCTGAAGTTGAAACAAAAATTTTCCAGGAGCACAAAAGCTGGGATGCCAAATGCTCAAAAGAATTTCTTATCATCTGTACAAACTGGTAACTTTATTTCACTTTAATCCACGATTCAAGAATTAGCTTTCTTGTGGATCATGCGCTCTGCTATGAATGTTGCAAGGCGTAGATGTTGAGGTCTCAGCGCAGGCGGCTTTAGGCAAGTTATGTACACTAGATACAATTTACAAAGTATGGACATGTTAGTATGCTAATGTGTACAAAGTAATTACAAGGGCGTATGTAATTTACACAGTTAGTACAGCCTAATATTGCTAGAGATTGTCCACGAGCCTAAGCCTTGCGAACTGATGCGAAAATCGTAGCTCACATATTGAAGTATCATTTCCCAAGCAAATAGATGCAGTGATGAGGTCGATTCTGCCCACAGCCATTAAATTCGTGGTCCAGCCTGTTCAAAACTAGAGTGCAGGAAATGAAGTACTTTCCCAATGTTCTTGTAGTGTTTCGATCTCAGATGCTATTAATTAATTACGTCGCGAATTACGGTCGTCAATCGATGCATTGGTAAAGTATGGTTCGTCAGAGAGTAATGGACTTGCGAGTGGGACATGTCGTATACATTACAGATGGAGTGGGATGGGACAAAGCAAGAATGGAAGCTTTCCAGTTTATTAGTCAAGACAGCATAGCCGTCTTCTGTTCTCAGTCTTTCAGTCATCCGTCCATTTGTTATTAGCTGCTAGTTGTTGTTCACCGCCGCCTGAATAAATCACAGAATATATACAATTGAGTGAGAGTGAAGCAATGCGGCGCAAGTTGTTCCTGCTGAGACTTTAAACCAAGAGGAAGCACCAACTCCTAGAAGCTCAAACGTACATTTCACCCGAGCATCACGACATTTCCAATTTGACCCGAGTTCATCGTGTTCAAAGTCGAAGATATTTATAAAATCACAATGAAAAATGTAGAATGAAAATGAAATGAAATGAAGACTTTTCAGTAAACTCAGAAAGCAAAGTGGGCCGAGACCCCAGCTTCTTGCTTATTCGCGGCCGAAAACTAACTTTATTTCTAAGGAACTGGCTTCAAGACACAAGATACTGAAGACATACGCGTGGAACTTTACTTGGAAGTAAATTCTTTGATAAAATTTATGTTCATTCTCATTTATTACAGTAGTATCAAGTTGGCCGCCGGAATATTCATTTGTCTGTGTCAAAACAACAACAAAGCCAGGCGCCCCCAATCCACGTACGCTGTGCTGACGCAATGCTAACTCGTTCTCAGTTGCAGAGCTCAAAATTGATTGAGAAAGATTTGATTTCTTACTTATTGATTTCGAAGAATGCGAAGAAAGGTCGTATGCTTCGCAAGACGTTCGGTTCCAATCCGTTCTCCTCACGACGCTCGTTCAGGGCCAGAACTGTTCGCTTGTGCGGGAATTCGTGGAAGTAGGGGACATGCTGCACCGCGTAGTTGGCCACTTCGGGCTCTGCGAGGTACGGATCGCTCTCAACGTAATTGGAAGCCTAGGACAGACAAATTGGTCGTGATAACCCCGAGAAATACAAGTCTACGAAGGAGTTGAATTGTAAAGTAAACTTTCTACCTGTGTCGGGACAGGAGGAAGAAAGACTCCGTCTGGGGCCATGGACTCGACATTATTGTGTTGGTGGTGAGGCTCGCTGTCATGTGGTGACTCTTCAAATTCTCTCTCGGGGTGTCCAAAGTCGTTTCCTTCAAACAAGTTAAGCATTACATAATGCAATAAAACCGTTTACATGTGAAGTGCGTCTCGTTTTCAACTTTGAGACAAGTTAAGCGAGTACGCAGGAAAAATAATGCATCTGTTTTCGCATTCCTAGTCTTCATTCATGCTTAGAACTTACTTCATAATTGCATTTACTTGAGAAAAGTCACGCTATGGTAATCATTATCAGTGGAAACATTTTTACATCGAATTAGAACTATTTTTTTTCCAACATGAGTTGAGGCGAAATACGAGTTTAAATAATTTTGTGGTTTCTGCTCTTCGTCGAGCGTCGCTCCTCACTTGTCCTTGAGCCACTCGCTGTGGCACAAGCTGACACTAACAAAGTTGGGGCTGGCAAATGCATTCATTTATGTCTCATCTCGCAAGCCCTATTGCTGTTGGCGACGGAGCCGACAAATTGCGTCAGAAATGCTCCAACACTACATGAAGTGCTCGTTACTTCTTCTATATTACAATGTGGCAATCCTTACACGGCGAATGTCAAACCGACTTGCCAACCTCTAATTATCACATCAGACAAAATTCCCACTTCATTCATTCAACCGAATAAATGAAAGTGTACAAAATTCGTAAAATCGTCCCATTATAAGCGACATGTCTTGTGACACGTTTTCTTGGGTATTTAATTACATCACAATCCGAAGCATAAATATCGTGCAAGCGAATATGGCGTGCAAAAATTAAGCTTTCCAGTTTCGAATGAAAGCAAGCTTTGTAAGCATTTTGCTATTGCTTGTAATGTCAGCGTTCTCACGTCGAGTCCATCGAATTGGTCTTACCACCAAACTCATCAAAATCAGGAAAATCAAACGAGCCAAGATAGTTGTCGTGAAACTGCGGGCTCCGTTTGACTGCCTTGGTGTCCTTTGGCTTCAGCGTCGTGGAGGATGCCGTCTCGACTCTCTCTTCGTGGTGAAGCCCGGATCTTAAATGCGTGCTGAACTTCAAGGGTACTTTGTCGTTCAGAATTTCATCGCTGTCCACTTTCACAAAAGCTACACTCCTGCCTGCCGCTCCTCGTGAAAGGAACGTGGACACTTTATCAGTCGGCGTGCTTGTTTTTAAAGCATTCTCAGTTGAGGCAGAAATCTCAAAGATCTTGTTCGTGTCATGGGACGTGGGCTGTGTACTCGTGCTTGGAGCCGGCTTTCTGTTGGGCACTTTGAGCAGCTCGACCCCACCAGGATCATTCGGCGGTCTCCGGGTAACGCTCCGTTTCCTGACCACGTGATGGTCCCCAGAAGTCCTTTCGTCTATGTTGCAAATTGTACAGGATTAGTAATTGGTAGGCGGCCAAGGCATAAAATTAGTACGCGGTTAGTTTTGCCTATTTACAATGTTTAGAAATTGTTACCGATAGAGTAATTAAATGGGCACATTGAACGTGGTTTTTTATCCTATCATTTCATGAACAAACTGGAATTTAAAGTCAATTTTGAGAGCTGTTTGAATTCTCAAATTCTGTATGGCTTAAAATTTTCATGACGCGAAGAAGACTTAATTCACTTTTTACAATTTTTAACAATAAATGGGATGATACTCTGGCAAAGTGCACCAAAATAGTATAAAGCCGAAGTTTTTTTTGCAAGCTCAATGATCCTTTTCGCATTGAGCAGATTTCTTTTATTTTCTGCTCACTCTGTTGCCCAAGCCTGAAAATAGGTTGGTCGTCTGTCTCGTGGAAGCGTTCAGCGTTCACGAGCAGGAAATTTTATACTGCAGGAGCGAAATATGAAATGGCTTTAGGTTGCAATGCGGTTTATGGCATATAATGCATGTACATGATGTAAAATCATTTTGGTTCTGTATGAAATAAAGTTTCTTTAGCTCAGCCTTATGCTTCTCATTGTTCTCATCTTCGTTGTGCGTAATCCCTGCCACGAAGATCCCCATTCATTCGCCAACGCAAATTGCAAACGTTTGTCGCGTCAGTCTCAATTTTCATGAGTCACCCAATGCCGTCGTAGGACTTGTGCGCAATGTAAATTCTTCTTAAACCTAAATTTCAATTTCAACGATGTCTCGAAAAGATTGGGGGATTGTCTAGCTGGATGCTGGCTTTGGCTTCCACAGCCTAGATTAAAATTGCGTGTTCTCAGCGTAGGCGCAAAATTTTGTACAATGCCCAGTTTCAGTGAGTAAACAAATGCTATATTTATTTGAATGTTTGCATTTCGTTGGCATTTGGCATTGAAAGTCAGCTGGGTGAGTGATACACGAACCTGAACCTCGCGGCACTGTCAATTAACATGTGCACACGACGCAATAAGGAAGCAATAAAGCGCACGTTAGTGCTAGGCGATAGAAATACCTAATGAGTTGAAATGGTTGACGGATCCATCGTCGCCAGCCTCGTGGGAGTAGTGAGTTACTTTGTTTCCAGAAACAAAGGTAACGTGCACGGAGGAGACGGCAGGAGCAGCAGCGACACAAGTCAGCACGGAAGTCAGACAAACTGTAACCTACAAAAAGGAAAAAATCCATCAAATTATGAAATTCTTTGGGGAATCAATGTACATAGGCAAGGTGCTGGAAACGGATGCGCATTCCACCACCGAAGGATTTCACCGAGTCCAAATGAACTGAAATTCCAAACCGGATTTTCATGGAATCGAATGGCCACACGCCTAGTGTAGCTTGCATCTGTATGGTAAGCGTCGAGTCGAGTATTTCTCTTATTAAAACACAAGTTGCCTTGGCACACGGCGTGTGAAGGAAATGACGCTTACAATTCTAATTTTTAGAATAATAAATGAAATCTGGTGTAAGAATGAATGAAACGCACGGCGTGGTGTAAACGGATTTGTCTCAAATTAAAGAGCAACGCAGCGGAAAAATGCATTGTTCAGTTGCTCGAAGTTGACTCTAGAAATACGGCCTCACAAAATCGAGCAGACGCAGCTCGCCTGTAAAGTGATGATGCTGAGCCTACGCCATCCACTTCGGGTCCACTTCAGCGCTTATATGCTACATAAATGAATGGGACGTGAACTATAAATCTAAACATTAAGCGGGAAATGTAAAGCTTAACAGCTTCTAGGAAAGGGTTTTTAGAAATAATTAAATATTCACGAGCTCCTTGTCCTGAGTTTGGAAGAGAGCAAAGCCGAGTAGACATCAGCAGCAGCCTGAAGCTAACAGAACAACGCTCAGGTTAGCTGATTCGAGAGAGTCAAGTTCCCCGGGCCCGGGAGCCAGGCAATCTCTAGCGTTCAGATGCTTGAAGAATGTGCCTGTTGTTTATGCGTTTAAGATCAAATCAGAATTGTGTAACGACGTGCAACAAGTTTCACCCGCCTGGCGAATGCAAATGCGAACTAATTGCAAAAACAAAAGCCTTATAGCTCCATATTCTGTCGAAATGGGAAGTCGTGTTTGAGATTCCTCGAAGAGAAAGATGAAAGGGCCTGCAGACCTGTACGACTCACACACAGACTTAAGCTTTTGCCTGAGCTTAAGCCATGCAAAGTCCCTGAGATGCCAAAGTTCTTCTGTAGTCACGAACGCCGCGGCATCGTGAACTTGTCATCAGTTGCCTCAAAGAAAATCTTAAATTGAATTAAAACAAAAACATTCGGATGGCTCTCTTGCTCTAAATGATCGGCTCAAAGCTGAGGTATTCGCAGTGAACTGTTGGCTCCTTCTTACAAAAGCATTATTGTAATAATGAATTCATAGAAATTGAGAAATTTCCCTATCGTATCCGTTGCATAACAATGCATCACAACAACGCAGTAGATGCTCACTTCATTTTGTTAACATTATTTCATTATTTGGAAAACTTTGCATTCTTCCTTTTGATGCTTTGTCATTAACCCAATTAGACTGTCTTTATTCACGAGCAGTGTGACCGGCCCGGTCTCTTTTGGGGAGTTTAATTATAAACGTTAAACTCTGCGTTAAATTTTAGTTATAACCAATACTTCGGCCCCTGGAGCCAATTAGTGAGCACATTTCTAAGAGTCCTGTTGGCTTCTAGCTCTCCAGTTCCAGGTCATAATTAGCTACTAAAATCGACTAACACAAATTGGGTCTTGGGTTTGCGTTCCTTCATGCGTGGATGCCCTTTCAGTTTCCCATCCCGTTTACAGCGATACTAAGAGTCAGCTCTGTTCTGGCAGCGCAAGCTTAAAAGCCGAAGTTGGGTTTATTTTTCGACTGGTGTGCTCGAAGTAAATCATTGCAAAGTGATTTAAAAGTGTGAATTTGAAGGCAGCAGCAAGCGACGACACGATGAATAACAAATGCAAGAGAACAGCGAAAGTGACGCAAAGCAGCAAAACAAGTAGCTAACTGTACTTCAATTAAAGATTGCTCATCGGGAGAGTACAATAGAAATGTATTAACGCAAAACTAATCAATGTGAGATAGTGTCATTCGGTGCCGTTTACGAGCTTCTTGTAACAATGAGAAGTGTATTTTTAGCAGCGCGTGCTAAGAGTGCGATTGTCGCTTGTTGAATCATGAAAGCAGCGTGTGCCAGGTTTCAGAATTTCAGATTTAAACTCAGATTAGGAGATAAATTCGAAAAGGTGTGTAATGGGAACACAAACCGAATGGAAATATGAGAAAACTCTGAGAAAGGCGACCTTGGTTTGTCTGTCGTTTCCCATCTACTGATTGCGAGATTCTTTGCAAACGGTGAATCTTACGCAATACACTCGAGATTCGAGCTTGTTTGTACGCTGCAAAGAGACTAGACTGAGATGATTGATGGGAGTAAAATAGAGTCAGGTACCTGAACAGAGTTCAGGCTCACGAGAATTTCAAATTTTTTGATAGTTAAATCCATTTGTTGCACTGATTGCCCAACACAGCCAAAAGCTGCGTGCGCATCATGCAAACTTTCGGTCACTGATTTGATTTGACTGGGTGGAGTCGCATTTTATATTCACTTCAGAGCACGGCGTGATAAAATGAAGAGACCAGCGTAGAACTTAGCTTATTACGTAACAAGAGCAAACTCACAAGTTTTGTGAATTTTGACTTTGTATCTAAATATTTGCCACGCGCACAATTATTTATCAAGTATTCCATGGTCAATCAAATTAGTGGAAGTTATTTCTGTTCTGAACTCCTCTAACTTTTGAACCCAGACTGTTTTCCACAAATTCACACTTCAACACTAGCGCTCAAATAAAAAAAATTGAGATCAACTTGTAATTACCTCACATTGCGGCAATTTGGAATTAAATCCACATTAAGGTTTATTATCGATCATGATGATGCATTTCAAGGTCTTATTATCTCAATATTTATTTCACCAAGAATTTGATTCAAATTACAATCGGATGACAATTACTTTCCATTTTGCTGCAAGTAACGCTCTTGCAAAAGTGTCAATGAGACCTTCAACTGCGAAATTGAAACCTTCATCGCAGGCTTCGCAGATATGACCCGTTGTTTTTACTTTTGTCAGAGAATTGAATTATTTGCATGCGAATCGTAAAGTTTAAGACTCTTTCAATGAACTGAAGTATCAAGCATTGAAAACGGAATTTTTCCGTCGCAATATCGAATTCGGTGTAAATTGCAGGTTGCAGCAAAGTTCTCATGCAACGCGTGATGTCTCTCCTTCAATAAAGACACACGAAGCGAGAAACCATGCTGGCCTTACATGCGTATTAGCAGGTCTGTCACACTTGCTCGCTGATCGCATCCGGATTGATTGACAGAATAATGAGAATTGAATCACATTTAAATAAAACATTTCAAAGCAGCGTTTATCATTTAAATGCACGTTGTTTACGAGTACTGCTTCCGATTGTTGAGCAGTGTTAATCGCATAAATATTTTAATTGCGTTTACAAGGGCGTCCTGTAGCAAAACAAGTGGCTATAAGTATCAATTAGCGAACACTTCGTCTAGTTCCGAGACTTACCAACAAAGCGTTCATTTTCTTGCTATTGAGCATTCCTAGAGCCGACAATTGCGTTTGCGATTGCATGCGGCCTAAAAATTGCAACAGATAGCAGACGCCAAATCACGTCTGTCAGGCTGAGCCGAGCTGAATCTAAAGAAAGATGTCCCAATTCAGCAATGGTCGTGAGGGAAGACGTCGATTGCACTCGGCTCATTTGAACCGCGACATGCTTATTCGCGTTTGCACTCTTTCTTTACACAAACACTTAACGACGGTGGGAGTCACAGGACATGGCTCATCGCACATGAGT
Source organism: Mesaphorura yosii (assembly GCA_009869945.1). Classification (NCBI taxonomy): domain Eukaryota; kingdom Metazoa; phylum Arthropoda; class Collembola; order Poduromorpha; family Tullbergiidae; genus Mesaphorura; species Mesaphorura yosii. The sequence continues at coordinate 17,236 of WIXG01000076.1, forward strand.
GCATCAAATCCTCACCCAATTTCTTAATCTGCACTCACTCTGCATACTTCACTTAAACTTGAGGTCCAAATCTGGTCTCGTCTGCCGCCAAGCGTCGGATCGGCGTCAATTCACAGGATTCTATTCTATTCTCAAAAGCGTCTCATGCAATGATTGCGTATTGCGTTCACTCGACAATTCACAAGCGCGAGGTCATCCGTCGCACCACCAAAGTTCACACTGATTACATCTTCGCACAAGCACACCAGACACTTTTGTTTTCTGAAGTTTCTCTCAATGAAATAAAAGACGTCAACTGAGGCACAAGTGTTGAAACCGAGTTCTTTGCTTTTTGAAACTTTTGTTTGACAAAGAATTCGAAATCCACTTACACCAAACTAGAGCACTACGGTAAGCTTAGCAATTCGCGTTAGTCTTGCATCGAACGGCAGTCAGAACCGTGCGCTCTTAACGGCTTGATAGCACGATGCCTCGCTCCGATGGATGAGCACCAAATCGAAGAGTAATGTGTCTCGTTAAACGATTATTGCACGAATGAAACGTCCTGCCTCAATGCAAGAGCCTTGGTTAAGACTCAAGAAGATTTGCAACAATCGCACTCCCTGCGCTATTTTGGGTTGCATTCATGACTGATGAAAACAAAAGTGTGAAAATACTTCAAGTGGATCAAAAGTTTAGCTCGAACAATGTCTGCATTGTGCAAAGACTAATGATCAGCATTTTTGTGGAAGATTAGCGTAGAAGCATTGCTTACAGCAGCGCGTGCTCGCGAGGGGCCCAGCTTGGTGTGGCTTGGATCATGCCAGGTCTAAAATCTGTGCAAAAATTCTCTTTAGAATACGAAATTAAATCAGGTACAAATTATTCGTTGTTGTACTAGACTGTATAGAACACAAAACAAAGATTCCGATTCTGGTTTGCTGCGGCTAGAGACAGTTTGTGCTACTCACGCTTTTCTAAATTGGCTGAGGTAGCTGCAGCTTTGCAATTGCGGTATCATGCGATGCAGAGACCATTGTTGAGGGTATTGTGAGCTAAATTTATATTTTCATTGTTGCACTCGACCTATCTACTGCTGGGAAGAATGCAACAGACAGCCCCCACTGCGGTAGTAGCAGCCAGGCACTGCAAAGATCACCGCTGATTTGACATCTTGGTGGCAAAACACAAAGAACCAAACTCCTTAATGGTGTCACTACCAGGAAGAACCCCCATTATTGCGGCTGCGAGTGATGAAACTCGTAATGTGACGCAGCACTGCAGTAATTATTAAAAACGCCATACGCGAGAACTTGCGACGTTTATTATGGAACTGGCCAGCCTCAATTAGCTGGATTGAATCCGATGCATCATTCATACAACTTCGTTGTGCATGTTTCAGATGTACTCCGCTTTGACGCAGCTTCTAAGATGTCTTCCGCATGAAACATGGCTAATATTTTTATGTTCTCTCTATGGTTATTGCTCGACCGTGTCGTTTTACGTCTTCGTTGTCTGATGTCCGTGCAAATCGGCACCAGGCGTCAAGCAATATTCGCAAATTCGCGTCGTCAGTCAAAGACCTGACACTATAGCGCTTACACAATGTCTGTCGCTTTATTCTCGAATGCAAAGCCCTAAAAACCAAAAAACATCGGCATCACTCACGCTCTCTGTGATAAGTGGCAAGATTATTCACATGTTTGATTCGTATTCCACCATGTTTTAGTTTCAATCTCTCCGCCATACAATTGACACATATATTTTTCAAGAATACGAAAGACCCCATCACTGTCAAGCGCGTTGCGGCTTCGTTGGACGCGGTTTGTGTGTCTGTCAATATACACGTGAAGGCAATTGGATCTCAATTGCCAAATCTAGTTCAATTTACCCATTAACGTTAAAATGGTGCATTGCATAAAAGAGTATCATGTTTGGGACGGACGGGACGCGGACGTGATTTGGGCCTAGGCTAAATTGTGTAAGTTAACAATTACTAAAGCATGTTTTCTAACCTTGCTTAGCAGAATGCTGCATCACGTCACGTCAGCGACCTCCATGAGCATTTAACTCGATCATTCATTAAAGTCACCCTCATTAGGCTTTTAATAAACATCGTCTCTTATCATATCAGAAATGTATCGATATGAGCTGAGCTGGGTTAAGAAAAGGCAAGTACGAAATGCTAAATAAAGAAGATGATGCACTCATCTTCAACTACAGACACAGCAAATATGAATGAGATAAATTTTAACTGAGATCGTCTTATACTTTTCTGTCTCACAACGCACCTCGTGCCGTTTTCAGCAATTTCCCCAGTAAACAAGTCTCGTCTATGGCATTTTTCTGGAGAGGCGCATAAACTCACCGCCGAGTACACGATTGAGAGTTTGTTCCCGATTTACCAGCAATCGTTGGATAAATTTTTAAGGATTCACAATGGAAAAGTCTGGAGTTCGAAATTGTTAACTTCCAATACAGCTTTTTATGGGTTCCGTATGAAATGGATATGCCATCGCCGAAGTGCCGAGCAAAAGTGATAAGGTTAATCAAGTCATTCACAAAGGTACGACCTTTAATTCATAGTTTTCGTGTGCTTGTTCATTGCATTTCGTGACTTGTTTCCATGATTCAAATGGTTCCAAGAATTTGGTATGTGCGTAAAGCAGCAGGCTAATGGAGTCATCAACGAAATCATTCTATTCCATTCCAAGATTGGAAACAATTTCTAGATTCTGATGTTCAGTGACAAAGAAAATGCACCTTTGGTGTTTAAATTACAGGAGAGTTCTTACAACATAATGAAGAGCTGCACTTGTAGTAGAGCGTAACACGTGCGCCCTACCTTGTCTATTGTGTGTGGGACAAGTGCAAGTGCAATTCAGAACCAATTTGCAGTACTTTCACTTCTCTAACCGAGACAAAAGTCCACGTCATGTTTAACGAACAAGTCTGGTAGTCTAGACTGATTTTAATGGAGTATTAACAAACGGACCGCAGTGGCTTAACTTAAGGTAATTAACTGCAGCGGGTGGTTCAACCAGTTTAAATTATTTGGAAACCTGATTTCATTCTAGCGTTTAGTAGGAATTTGTTTACAAGAATTCTAATCTCACACGTGCAGAGTCGGTCCTTATCAGAGTGGTGTGAGTTTGCAAAGTGCAGATCATATGATTGCGTTTTGCTTGGCGGTCATTGCTTCTAGATCATCCAGTGCGTAGTAATTAATTCTTCTCGCAGCATTTATGGGGTTAATAAAAGAGGATAACTTAGTGAACGGAAGTGATACTCTTTCACAACAGGCCCTGTTCGCAGTCAGCGACAAATCCTCATTAATGGAAGATATTGAACTTAGAGGCGGGGGTGGAGATAACGACGAAGCTCCTGAATTGATTCCAACTCTCCGGTACAAAGTCACTAATGAAATGAAGAATGGGTCGTCAACTGTTCCAAACAACAAGACCCAGCCACCAACTCAATCAAAGCAACCAAGTGATCAACGTAGTACCTCGTCAAGTTTCTTGGTGCTCGTTTTGGTGTTTGGAGGGTCAGTTCTATCGCTGATTTGCTTATACACACACTTTCCGCAACTAGAAGAGTGAGTTCCACAAGACTGTGCATGATGAAAATGATTTCATGATGAATATTTTGTGACAATTTGTTTGTTCCTAAACATTACAGATCAGAAAGAGCACAGGTTGGTCTGCCTAAGAGCATTGAAGATGCAAAAGTTATTGGCGATATTTTATCCCGATATCGCGACAAGTACTACTTTCAAGTTCTTAGTACTGTCTTTGCCGTCTACATTTTGTAAGTGTGTTATCGGAACTTAAAAGTTAAGCTGAAGGGGTTCATTAAGTATGAAGTTTAATTTTTTTTTCCAACAGTTTGCAAACCTTCGCGATTCCTGGATCCATCTTCTTATCAATCATTTCTGGATTCCTTTTCTCCTATCCTGTCGCACTTCTTCTGATCTGTTTCTGTTCAGCAACTGGGGCTTCACTTTGCTACGCATTGTCTTTCTTCGTTGGAAGAAGACTGATCTACAGGTATTTTCCTGAGAAAGCCGAGTCATGGGCCGAAACGGTGAGAAATACAAGGCGGAAGGATTATGCTTGTAAATTTAAGTCGAAGTATATCACATTAATTTTGGTCATTTTTGATGTTACTCAGGTGGAGAAGCATCGTGATAATTTACTTAGCTATATCATCTTCTTACGCGTAACACCATTCCTACCAAACTGGTTCATTAATATTACATCACCAATCATCAATGTACCAATTATTCCATTTTGGATTGGCACCTTCATTGGTAAGTGTCTCGTTGCTTCATCTTCCTGTTGGAAAGTTCCTCTTTTTGTTGAAGGGATTTATGTCCTTAAATTGCAGGAGTCGCGCCACCGTCAGTCTTAGCAGTTCAAGCGGGAACTACCCTCCACAAACTGACCTCATCATCTGACGCCATTTCCTGGACGTCTTTGGTAGCTTTAGCTGGACTTGGATTTCTCGTGTTGTTGCCAGCTATATTCAAAAATAAGTTAAAATCCAAATTCGAGTAAGAGTAGCGTTACCGTATAACCTGATCACATTCAAAGAACAAAACTAAGCGAACACCATAGAACAATGTAAACACTGAATTTATAAAATGAAAATGTTATAGCGCACCGCTCAAAATTTCCGGCGATACACATTGGAGAAACATTAAGATTTTAACAGTTTAGGATCAGGATTTACGAGAAGAATCTCCCATGAAGTATACAAATTATTCGGAGTCCTTCAGTTAAAGATCCCATCTCCCGTGCATGGGCAGACGCACAGAAATCAATACAGGCCTTATTAACGTTTTATGGGCTGTCAGGTTTGTATAAGCAAATAACGTTACGCTTGTGATAATAATTTTTATGAATTTTCAATTTCAGACATTGATAAAGTCTAGAGTCACCTGATTGCATTTCCCAGCACCGATAAAATAGCTCAGAAAGTAGTGCTTTAAGTACCATAGTTCACGACTATGAATATAGACACTGTGAACTATTGACGTCATTGACGTGTCTGCATTCCGGCAGGATCAAGAGTCCAGTCTACTAGTCTTTGTCTACGTTAGTTAATTTTATAATTGTCACGTTAGTCAAACTTCATTAATTGCACTGTACAATTTCTGTTTCATTGAGCAGATGTGAGCGTTTACATTTGTCTATCTCTGCATTTTGCTAGCTCAACTTCTATCAATTTTTCACGTCCGGCAATTTGAACGGCTGGACCCTAGCCAGTACGAATCGAATCCTTAGTACGAGCCGAATCCAGGAGACAAAGCAAATCTACATTTGTTACAGCAGTTAACATTTATTACTTCAAAATTTTGTACACTTGTTATGAAACTTTTCGGTGATACTATTTACGCGCGTCGAACACTTAAAGAGTCAATAAATCAGAAACAATTGAATCGACTGATTACCATATTCTACTAGCGTTCTATGCTACATTTCTTGACATGAGCATGGCTGTAACTGCAAGAGCTCAAAATAGTTGTAAATTTGAGGAACTGAATGATTTCAGGATTGCACAATTTTTACTAGAAGAATCCGTCATATTTCCGAAGAGACTGCTTATAAAGCCAAGGAACTCAGTCGCGCTGAAGAAATCACAATTGTTCTTTCATAAATAACTTAATAAAAGCTTCCAGCGTAAGTAATACTAAGTTTCCTTGAGGCAGTAGAGTTGAATAGTTCCATAGGCACAGGGACTGAGATAGGCCGCCAATACAACCAATTGTAGAACACTGTTAAGATCGTAAAGTGTATTGAAGGGCTCACTCATTTCCAATTTGATACTCCATACTCCGTACTTACAAATGTCTCTTGGACGCAACACAATTGACACCATATGGCATTTGGCTTGACAGTCGAACGTCGGAATCAGCACAAAATATCGTTCTTCCGACAGTTGGAGTGCAAACACGTTTGTAAATTCCGTCAAAGGCTGCACAGACACAATAATTGTCATGCTAGTAATTTAAACAAGCTCTGCTTACCAGTGAATAGCCTCGCCCTTTCCAGTGATCTATGAAAACGTAATGCTGGATTGAAACCTCTGTTATAGGTGGTATGAAAAATGGTTTCGGGAGGTGTCGTCTCAAAATTCTTGCCACTGTTACACGGTTAATTTTCCTGTTAAGACAAACATAAAATTACGAAAGCTCCTTCAAAGTTAATCATTAAAGGCGTACCACATCAAATGAAAGTCATTCCTCATTAAAATTTCAGGATTCGCCCTGAGCCTCGAAAAAGAATCTATTTCATCGTAGCTTGAACTTAATATTTCTTTCGCCAGATGCTCCTCGTTCTGGGAGTAAATGGCGAAGATGGACTCTATGTCGAATGTTGATGGAAATGAATCCTGAAAATTTTCAGTGAATAAAAAAACACCCACAGCATCAACTAAAATGTTATGCATTATCCTGACTTGAACTACCTTGACTACGAACGGAATTCCGCTGTCACTAAACTCGATGGAGAGGTTCGAAGTGTGACCGAAATCAATGACTTGGCGAATGGACTCACACGACCAGCATTCGACGCTGTCCACCGTGAAGTAGGAATTGTGAAGTAGGCATGGATCATCGTAGAACTCTGGAAGTACAAATGAGATTACAGCGTATATTAATTGTGTTGAATGCCAAATGAAGCTGATAGTTGAATTTACTTGTTAAGCTCGACGCGTAGGAATGGTCCAAGAATGGCAAGCTCATCAGTCTCAGTCGCCTCATGAATGGGTATATCGAGTCTTGTGTGTTTCTCAACACAAACGATTCAGTCGGTTTATGAAGTACAAATATGGCATATGAAAGGACAAAAAGTACTGTCAACATGGAGAGGGTTCTGACTAGCCACATAGTGATCGAAAAAGTGTGTTGCAGGAACTTCAGGAGAAAGCGATGATTAAAACTGCTGTGACATTCAGAATTTTTCAAGAAAATGGTTTGCTGATTGCCATCGTCATGATCGAAATAGTCTTGAGGAACCGTCGTTTCAGGCAAGGGCATTGGTCTGCCTTCATGATTGCGGTCTGTTAGATCTCGTATTCGTAGCTTGATTACTGTTGATCTGGATTGCTTTGTATTTGCATTGTTGCTCACTTGCTGAGGCACAACTTGGACAGCTCCGGAAAATTTGACCCATACTTTCTTGCTGATTTCTGATGATGTAGAGCCTCCAGTGCATGGACACAAGGAGCTTCTAATGTCACAAGTTTTTTGTTCCCACCTTGAACAGATTTCTAAGTACTGCCGTTGAAACTTTGTCAAAATATTTGCACGTTGCCCATGATTAGAGATGCAGTTTCCCAACTCTGGTTGGATTACAGAAATTGTCTCAGTTATGACTGGATTCGGCATTTCAGCTTAAAGCAGCTGGAGAAATCATCTATCACGTGTCAACTTCGAGATAGAATGTTAATGATTGCTCCGCGTTCAGCCTTCCGGATAGACAGAAATCTATGAAATGTCAAACCTACTTATTTTAAAGCCCATATGTCATTTAACTAACCGTAAATCCAACATCACAGAACTGTCCAGCTGCTTCATGTCCCTTTCAGGTCAGATTATCTACCAGCCTTAGCTCAGGTGTGACTTCTGATAATGAAGGCAGGTGAGTTGTAATGCCAAGCGCGGCGGAATTCTTAGCGGAGAAATCATAATTTATAAAGGTCTATTCAGTACATGCATCCAAAGGAAACTAAAATTATCCTGATGACAAACGACGACGGTTGCGGATACTGAAAGTGAAGATTCTGAATTCTAATAAGGCCTTTCGTGACCTTACTTCATGCAATGGTTTTAAACTGGTTGCATTTGTCATTCATATTTTACTGCTCGCATATACGACATGAGGTACTTCCAACATTAGTGCACAACGCACAAAAGTAAGGAGCTCTTGCACTTCTTGAAGGAAGTTCCTTAACCATGTCATTGTTATAGCAATAATCTCCAGCTCCCGATCCTCTGATATTCGTTTTGCTTTGTTTCTCAATCCCTTGCGCGTGTGTATGGCTTGTTTCGTTTAGTCTGCTTGCATCATCTGGAGAATTGAGAAATATCGAAGCGGAAATTTCACTTCATTCAAATTGTAAATCGTAGTTCAGCAGGTCAGCAGGTCACTCGTTGGGTGACGGGTGTAGAATTGGTTTAAGGAAGAAAGTAGCACGAGGTGGAAGTGCGCTTGTTCCTTGCACATTTACTATTAACTCTGTTGCTGATTAGTTGGATGTGACAATACCACAAGATCAAGACAGACCCGAGGAACTCGTGATACTTAAACATGGATCTCTGCAAACAACTGTTATTACGAAGATCAACACTTTGCCCAAGACCCAGTACGGTAAGTCCAACAAAATGATAGTCAGCATTCAAAGGTTGGTATCTCGATCACAATTAATTTAAGACTTCATTCATTTCAGCTTTCTCAGTATGTCAATTGGAAATCCACAAGCTCAGCTGAGCCTCAATCAGATGAAGAAGTATTTGGCGAGAAACAGGCCATTGAAGGAAGGAAGTCAAAAATGGATCTCACCAAGGGCCCAGATTTTGCTGATTTTGTCAGTGGTCAAGTGCCAAAGGGGGAAACATGGGAAACTTACAAAGGTTTGTGTGACTCAGCTGGTTCAGTTGTGAGGAAACAAAATAGGCGTTGTACCACTTCACCCGTGTTTTTGTCGTAACAGGGAAGCTAAAACTGGAGAAGGGAGAAAACACTCGACTAAGACTCCCTCCATGGTTGAAGAGAGAAATTCCAGTAGGAAAAAATTACGCTAAACTAAAGGAGAATCTCCGTGGCCTTAATCTGCACACAGTTTGTGAAGAAGCAAGATGTCCAAATATTGGCGAGTGCTGGGGAGGCGGAGAAAATAATGTGGCAACGGCTACGATCATGGTAAGTAACTGAACTTGGTTCAGAAGATACGACATTTGATAGTATTTGATTGCAAAAACTGCATTGTAGTTGATGGGTGACACTTGCACACGAGGATGCCGATTCTGCTCTGTTAAAACGTCCAAGAATCCATCACCTCTTGATCCGAACGAACCAAAAAATACTGCCGCAGCTATCGCCGCATGGGGATTGGATTATGTTGTGATGACTTCGGTTGATCGTGACGACTTACCAGACGGTGGCTCCAAGCATGTGGCAGAAACAGTTCAATATCTTCGGAGCACAATGCCTAACATTCTGATCGAGGTCTTGTCGCCAGATTTTCGAGGCAACAAAGATCATGTCGAGACAGTGGTCATGTCTGGGTTGAATGTCTTTGCACACAATATCGAAACTGTTGAAAAATTAACTCAATTTGTAAGAGATCCACGTGCCAAATACAGGTAAAATTATCACGACGCAAATATGATAGATCTTATAGAATGATTCAATATAAGTCCGTTCTGATAAAATAATGGTTCAATAGACAAACTCTCGAAGTTCTCGAGCATGCTAAGAAGATTAACCCCGATGTGGTGACGAAATCATCAATCATGCTTGGGCTTGGTGAAACTGACGAAGAAGTTCTTCAGACTCTTCTGGGTAGAACATTTTATTAGCAATCATGAATACTTAAATTCTGATTTGGTCATTTTGGTGTAGATTTAAGGGCAGCTGATGTTGACTGTCTAACGCTTGGACAATACATGCAACCGACCAAGAGACACCTGAAAGTTGTTGAGTACGTCACTCCAGAAAAGTACCTCTTCTGGGAGCACAAGGGAAATGAGCTGGGCTTCCTCTACACCGCAAGTGGTCCTTTGGTTAGAAGCTCATACAAAGCTGGGGAATTTTTCATCAAGAACATTGTGGAAAAGAAGCGGAAGCTTAAGTCGGCGTAATCTTTCTAGTCACTTCTGAACAACTGTATCTTCAAAGTCCGAATCTACATCAAAATGAATGCTGTGGTAAATTAAGCTATTGAGCACATTACTTTCGAATGCATTGCACAATAAACCATGTAAATTTAATGCTCCTAAAATGAAGTGAAAGTTGTAAATGTGAAAAACAAGTAACATAAAAAGTCAAGGCCACTTCCAGATATTTTATTGAGACTACTATTTAAGAGTATACAATACATCATTTATATAATTTTACCAATTTAGACATAATCGCCGACAATCTACTTCACTTATTCATGAGCAGAGCATTTTCTGTAGTAGCTTGATCGAGTACATTTAGAAGAATTTTAGAGGCTTTACTCTTCAGATCCACTCTACATTGAGCGCAGGTGACGCTGAAGAAACGCATACAATTAAATGTGGTAGAATCCCATATTTTCCAACAAAATAGCAGAACTCACTGGGTCTCCGCGACCAACAACTCCCCAGGCGGGTCCAGGAACAGGCTCGTCATCCGAATCCAGGTCGGAGTAATCATCCAAAATAGTCTCATCGGCGCTTTGCTTCAGCTTGGTAATGGTGAAAATACTGCGGCGAAGTCTTGGGTGAGCAGCTCTTGCTCTCATCATGTGCTCTATCATATTGACCTCACCATCACCAGCTCCAATGTCCTACGCAGTAAACTCACAATTAGTTTAGAGCAATGTGTGTGATGGTGGATGATGAATCGGTCAATGGAAATTAGGTATTCAGGAATCAGAAACGGCTTAATTGAACAACGCTCGTCAAATTCTCAACACAAAATTTTAATCATTACCAAAATCGTACAACAAATCAATAAATTATACTACGCACATTAGCAAGTTGCAACAGACGGAGAGAAATTCCTGAGGCTATTAATTTCAAATTTCTGCTAACAAAGCTAACAGTAGAGTCTATTCACTTGGTGCTTTAATTTAACCAATGTGGACTGTAGACCCGAATTCTATTAAAGTAAATCGAATAATAAAAGCAGTCCCAGGATCTCTAAAGGTCAACGGCTATAAGCACGCGCGAGTAAATACAATAGAAGTTACTCCATGAAACAAGCCTAGCTAACAGTAAATTTAGTTGTTTGGTTGCTTCACATCAGCTCGTCATTGACATCGGGTAACTCTTCCTCTAATTCAGAACAAGTGGAGGCTGATCACTTCTGGACTTATGCGTCTGCATCCTGTCATTAGTCTTGACGAGTACTTAATTATATCGACTAGCGGATAATCCTGAGCTTTGTCATTCATCAACTATGCACATACAACATCAAAGAGTATGCTATAAAGCTAAGTACAGGCTAACTACAAACTAGTGACTAACCTTTCCTTTGGCTTTAATTAGAAATTTCAATGTAAAATATACAAAACTTAATTATTAACTGGTATAGCTAAAGCACTAACACTCCTGAGGCTGGGACTGCGTCTTAAAGAGTTAAGACAGAATACTGCTCATGCTCACGAGGATGAAACACATATACTGACATTGACATTGGTCTCTCCTGAAGTTGTTCTCGTAACAGAGGCACTGTGGATATCACTGACTAAGACTTATCCAACTGGGATTTGAAGGGTTCCCATTCTGCCTGCACATGTAAAATCCATAAGCTAGGACAAGCGGATTTTTTTTAGCTGCTGTCGCTGACATTGAATTGAAGGTGCCGGATTGACGAAGGAAATATTTACAGAAAAGGTCACAGGAAGGGGCCAGATAACTCTAAACATATCTAGTCTAGCTCTTCTAACCTTTGACCTTACCGCCTGGCCTTGTCGTATTGGTATTGAGCTAGGAATTATTATGATGATGCCCTGACATAGTCGCAGAATTCGCCTTACCTATGTTCGTTAATCCTACTGCTTGTAAATTAGCTTAACTAATGTCTGGCCTGTCGATGAAAAACGATAACACTCTATCGAATACTTAATTAAGGTGACAACTGATAGATAAGGAAATGAGGAATTCAATCACGATTAGCCTTGATTCTTCTTTTCCGTGGATTCTCTCTTGGAGCTTCTTTGCCAGTATCATCTGCAGCTGAATCATTCTGCGTGAAAATTGATAACAAACGATAAACTCTTAATCTGTCAGTAGAAACCTAAGCTAACTCGTGCTGCTCATGCATAATTCAATGTCGTATGAATATGAATCAGGGAACTCGATGTTTATACTCCCAATATCAATTCAACTTTGTTTCCAATGAATCAAAAGGAATGATGTGATGTTGATAAAGGAACTAAAATAGATCATTCACGATTATAGGCAATTTCTAAGTGCGTATACGTTAATATTGGAAGACGAGATGAAGTCTATTAAATGAAGAAGTGATAGAATTGAGTCAGGATTATGCTTCAAGCGCCCATTAGACTGCGTGCGTGCTAAAATTACATTTCAATCTGAAATGTTTGCGTTTGGCTTACCCGTGAACCACCTTCATTGCCGTCGTCATCCTCATCAGGATCATCATCAGAGTCCTGGGGGCTTGATTCGTTTGCATCATCGCTGTCCTCCCTCTCCTCCAGTTCTTCCTTCCGGGTGCTTACCTCGTTATCGCGCTCTTCATTTCCCTCGGGTCCAGTCTCAGGTTCATCATCTTCGGTAGTCGCATCAGTCTTTTTTCGTAGTGCATCCGCCTTGGCTTCCTACGAGGTAAACATGCCCATGTTAGCTGTCTTATTTGGCTGGTATACTGACAACTTTTGAAAGTATATTCTTAACCTACCTTACTCTCTCCGCAGCAGAACGTAACGATAAGGACAATAGGTAATCCAATCACTACAACATACACAGCCCAAATCCATGGGTGGGCATTACTGTAGTTCATGATTCGAGTAAATACCCCTTCCTGAAAGGGACGTTAACAACTTGCAACTTGCTTCGTAAAATTCACCAGAATCGAGAATGAGATTCATAATTTAACGTACACTATCACGATCCAACGCCCTCTGCTTCAAGCCGAATGTAGCCGCTGTCCAATCAGCCAGCACATCCTCGTCGTCAGTAATGATAAAATTATCAAACAACACTGAATTGGTCATAGCCCAAATTTCGATACCAATGGCGCCCTAAGAATAGAACTTATTGGTGAATTCTTGAAAACGTCGAAGACCAACGACAATCGCACAACAAATAACTTACAATTGGCGTCATCTTAAAGGGCTCCTTGTCCTCAAAGTGGCCGGGATTCTTAATAAGCCGTGGAGACCACTTTCCCTTGTAATTCGGGTTCTTAACCATGGGTGCGTGCCATTTTCCTAGAAGGTTTCATTTTTAAATCAATAAATTACCACTTTACTGTTGTTGTCAATGATTGACCAATGTCTTTTACCCTTGTAATTGGGATTGTCTATTTGTTTTGGTACCCAAGGCCCACAACCTGGAGCTCCTTCGCAGAGCGGGTTTGTAATTAAAGGTGCTTCCCACTCGCCATCCATTTCAATATCCCAATCCTCTGGTTTGATTGCCGTGGTGTCCGGAATCATTGGCTACGTTAATATTCAAAGCAACCCAAGTAAAATTTGTACAACCAATAGAAAATTTTTTCAACAAGTTAAGTACCTTTTCTTCCGTCAACCATCCTTCCGGCATAACCGAATTAGGATCAGGAATCTTCGCAGGTGCATTCTCATCCCAATCCTCAGGTTTCTTTGAATTACTGTCCGGAATGTTTTCTCGCTCGTCCCAATCGGCAGGCTTTTTGTCGTTCACATCTTCGATTTCCGCCGGCGGGTTAACTGGTGGAGTCATGTCGTGTAGCAAAGAACCGCTGTTAATTAGTGCACCGTCGATGAAAATATTGAATGAATTGTCCGGAAACTGTAAATATACATCAGAGTCACAATTTGCGTAAATCAATAATTACATAAGTAAACAAGTAAATCCATACCAATTTCAGCAGGTAGACATGCGGTTTCTTGTCTGAGTAGTTCTCCTCAAGCCTCGCAGAGGGTTTCTTCGCGTGCTTCTCCTCGAAAGTACCATTCAGTGGATTTTTATGACGGAAGATAAAGTGCAACTGCAACAGATAAACACTATTAGTAATGACATTTAGCATACTGTTGGGTATGTTTAGACAAACCTTGACATCACTCCCGCACTTGTCCGGTCCAAACATAATTGTGTAGGGTGTTTTGTCGTGGAATTGTTGCAGGTCGAGCTTGGGATTATCGCTTAGCAACTTTATATAACCGCCGCCACAATCCATTCCGCTTTGAAAAGTGACTTCGTATTGAACAAACAGTGGTTTTGTATTGAAGTTAAATTTTTTGTCGAGCTTCGCACTAATGGCTGCATGCTTTGCCTTTGATTTTAGGACGAGGGCACGATCTCCATCGAAGATTAAGTGGTGTGGCAATTCATACTCCCACTCGCCGTCGTACTTGAAAACTTCGTTGTCATCTTCTTTATGCGCCTTAGACTGAAACCACTTCTTTTTAGCAAGGTCCGGATCGTCAAAGTTTTCAGCAAAGTAGACAGGTCCAGTAGGACTTGGTGACACATACTCAATCCCTGGGACGGACTCCATCGTCTGAAACCCAGAAATTTGCAAGGAAACAGTCTAAACTCTACTTGATGTAACTCCAAGATGAATCTTTTTTGATTTCTTACAGCTTCCGGAACCGGATCAATCTTCAACTCCAAGTCATCGTCGTTTTCCACGGCCGAAGTCAGGTTATATCCAAGCAAGCAGGCAATCAACAAGACGCCCAGTCGTAGCCCCTTCGTGGCCTGTTTACGGGCCATTGTGCCTGTCAAGATTAAATAGAACTCGAATATAACAATACAAACAAGAATGAAAATGACCAAGAGATTCAAGCTTAGGGTGTCGTTGTCAGTGTAATCATAGGTCTAGTGAAAACTTGAAATTTTGGAGCAGCAGCCCTTCCTTCTCCATTCTTCCAGTCTATGTAAAAATCATAGATATGGATATGCACGAGATGTACTTATGCAGATCCGGTGTATGCTCGTACTGTGGGACAACCAGATACCTAACGGTGTGCTGATCTTAGAAAATAACGTTAATTACGTTAACGAAGAAATGAAAAGGGTGTGATGTGAGAATTGTCTCATTTCAACTTGACTTGAAATGACGATAAAACCGAACTAAGTATTATATACCAAAAGCATCATTGCGAATTTGACCGTAGAAATCAAACAAATCAGGCTATAATTAAAAGTGATCAAATAAAATGCTTAGGATTAATTATGTTATACTTATAGCTAACCCTTATGATAGATAAGATTGTACGCGTACTTGCAAGGTTGGTGTCAGGCAAAGGTAAATAGAAACACGAAATAATTGCTGAATTAATTAACGCTTATCTAAATTGACTTTCTTGGAAATATGTAAAAATTTAAGGTCTTATCAGTCTGACGTCTTGTTTCTAAACTCTTCTCATGTAGAAGTGCTGAATCATTTCATTACTTACGACTAACACAGCTCAATACAGGTATGATACGGGAAACCTTTACCGAAAGGCCATTCTTGTAAATATTTTAGAGTTTTAAAGGTCCTTCTAGTTATGGCTTCTCAACATTTCGGTTGAATGCAATTTGCATGTAGAATGTGGAATAAGTTACCCAGTTGATCTGATCAATTGTAAGAATTTTTTTATATTTAAGAATCTCAAAAATTCATTGTTAAGTCAAGCCAGTGCGGTAATAAATAAAGTCTGCATAGTGTAGGATCATCTTAGTTGGGTCTATAAAATCGGTGTGATCAATGGATTGTTAGCCAGATTCATGTACTTGAATAAATTACTAATATCCATTCACGATTATACCCAGGTATATAGTATCCACTCCCACACCAGGAAAGTTCCATCAACCGTGAGTAATACAATAAAATGTATTGTGCAAAGTAATACAATCTCAGTAACAGAAATCCTCCATCCTTATCCTATCAACCTCCTGCATATCACAGTCAGTACAGAAGAATCTATCACTGTTCTGTTTTACCAATAGAGTAGGGCTAGCCTGATCTGAATTATTTCTTTAGCTAATCTTAAATTCTGATAAACAGACATCTAAGGAGGCAGTCTACAATGTTTGAAAATTGGTGGTAGAATAGTTAAATGAAGATTACCAGTTGATCAAACCGAGTGGAATAGCCACAACTCAGCGAAGTAGTAGTAAGATCCAAAATGTTCTAACAAACCAACTTTAAATATGTGATAACAGATCCTACTTCACTGATCACTGATTTGATTAGCTAATTAGTTGTAAATGGCTAAATTGTCGGCTTCTCCGACTTCAACCAAGCAGAGCAGAGGACAGAAGAGAGGACAGGACGAGACGTGACAAGCAGAGACGAGAATAGAAGAGCACAGCGGAAGGCTTCGGCTCTGCATAATGCACACTGCCACTCGAAAAGAGCAAATCATGTACTCTTCTTCCACCGCGCACCGGCCCAATAACACTTGCAGTCAGTCGCGTTGGGAGGTCCGCATTGGTTCGTTTCGAGACCCGCTGCTATTCATATCTCCTTCGAAAACACCGTAACAATTTGAGACAATTTTTGCAAAGTTACAACCGTTCCTTCTGAAACTTTTTCTAATACGTCTAGTAATAAGTTCCTCAAATTTTGCAATATACAGTAATCAGTCAATCATAATCCATCATTTTGATTCCACAAGAAACTCAAGTCGAACTTCAGAAGCAATCGTAGCTTCGGATTGGTAGAATGGAAAGAAGACCAAAAGATAGGTCAGTCCTTCCTGTGATTAGCTGATTTTTGTGTACATTGTTGTCCGAAAAACAAAAAGAAATTCACTCTGACGTTATCTTTCTGTAGAGCAAGACTGTAGACGGGAAAAACAGACAGGGACCAAGAAATTCCAGACCGATTGCAACCGTTAGGCAGCAATTTGACAGACCAATCTACCGAGCTCTTGATGTGGATCTAGGCACAGCTGAATGCAAAAAAGCTACTAGTCACAAGAAAACTAAAACACCTGAAAACGAATTGTACAGGAATAAGCTATTTGAGGCAAGATCCTTCAGAAGGAGTGCAGGGAAAAATTGAAAACAGAAATTAGCAAGCCTATCAGGGACCCGCAAAAAGAACATGACAGATGGATAACACTTGTAAAAGAAAGCTTAAAAAGAGAGACAAAATCATTTCAAGAATCTAACAAATTTCTTCAACAAGAAATGAAGCCCTGGGACGGCTAAGAGAATTGGGCCTAAAATATCACAACATCTTAATAAAGTAAGAACATAAATAGATTGTCATTGAAATAAACTGCAATGACTATGAATCCTTGTCCGTTTAGTTTTAAGAAGTTGCAGCTGACAGACTCAACAAAACTGGCCGCTTTGGAGTCTGAATTGAATTTGAAGAAATTTGAAGCAAACGATAATGCAATGTTGCCGAGTGAGATGGAAAAGAAATTAAGGGTCATATCGATTGAGAGGGAAAAGCTGATGTCTAAAATTCAGGTGAAAAGTTTAAATCTATTCTTATAGTTCCCGCTTTTGCGCCCCAGAGCCCCATGTTTACTCCAATTTTAGGTTATGCAGTCAGACTATACCGAGATGCTGACTGATGTGGAAAAACGATTCAATGCAATGAAGCTGGAACTGCATAACAAAACGAGTAAATTAAACGAGTATCAGAAACTAGAAGAACAGCTCAATGCCACCGTTATTCATGTGACAGGTGCTTTAGAAGGTATGAAAATGCATACAGATAATCGATTGAATGCAACAGGCTATATCATTCTTCCATTATAACTTAATACAAAATTTAGATGGTGAAATTGATGTCGACAAAGTGTTAGCTTACTACGGTAATGTTAACATTCCTGTACACTCCAAAGTAAGATTGAATCTATCCCTGCGCCTAGCCAAAAGGTATAACATAATTCAATTTGAAAGTTTATTCACTAATGGTTTCGATGTCGTAATCACACAATTTAATGGTTGTTTTACATTTCAGAGTCGTGGAGTTGGAAAAACGAGCTGCAGAGATGAAGGAGATCATCTACCAAGAAAGGAACGACAAAGAGCATTTTCGGAAGGAATTGGACATAGCAAAATCTATGGTTCTGATGACAAGGCGCCCGGTTCGAGACCTCATCGATATTGTATGGAAACGTGATCTCCAGCTTCATCGACATGCTCAAGCAATAAATTCTCTCAAAACTGACATTGTCAAGCTGGAAGAAGCTAACGAAGAGTTGATTAAAAAAATTGATGCTCAAAAATCTGCTTTAACATTAAGGAAACCTGCTGCCTTGTCAATGAAGTTCAATGCGCAATTCACACCAATAAAATTCCATTGTCCACATGAAAACCGGCTTCATTAAAAATTAGACAAGTTTTATTTTTAGCATTGTCAAAGTTAGAACCGTGTCGTCAAACATTATTAAAAGTTTCAGCTCAGAAATAAATTTTTCCACACACAGTTTGATTGGGCAGGAGGTTCATGTTTACGAGAGACGATGTGACGAGGCGTAGTGTTGTAGATATCGACGGAATCCTTTACGCATTTTTCGATATCAATCTCTGTAGACACAACCCAAGAAAAATAATAGTGTTTAATGCCTCGAAATACCACCTGCTGGTAGTATGGACATGACTACGTACCAGGCATGTCCGAGAAGAGAAGAATGCACTCATTGAACCCCGAACTGAGAAGAGATTCTCGTAACTGGTACAAAATTGAGAGGCCGACGCACAGGGAGAACGAGGAATCGCCCAGCAAAAGTTTGTCCCAAATATGAAATATTTTATGCAATGGAAATACATCTGCAATAATGAAAAACATTGACGTAGCTGACGAAAACTGCGACCCAAAGAAATGGATGGAAACTTACGTGAAAACATTGTCAGGAACCACGGTATTGCGTACAACTCAGGAATAAAACCAATTGTGTCCAAATGATTGGTCAGCTGAGGATCATGGAATGCAATCAGTTGTGAGAAGGTAGCCAAATACTCTTGAATGACTGCAGAGTTGTCTTTCAGGAAGAAATTGTACAAGTATTTGGGAATGAAGGCCGACAAGCACGCGAACGCCATTGCTGAAAAACGTTGAAACTTTAAGCACAAGATCTAAACTAAAATGAATGAAGCTGAGAGGCTTACCTTCATTGTTAAAGTTGAGGTACAGGAATGGGGCGCACAACGAGTCTAGTCCTTGCCAGTAGACATACTCCGTATTACTAACTACCCAAGCTTTTAGCACACGTTTAAATTTCTCGTGGCCACTTGGACTGCTTAATAACTCGTCATACTGGTGACACCGGGGAATATCCACCTCGATCTGAAAGATTGGAACAATTTTATTAGCCAGGGGTATTCAATGCGATTGAATAGTATTAACATTCAACATAATATCTTTCTTACCTGTCGGTCTGTTGATGTCGGTGTTTCCTTATCAATTGCATCGTACGTATGCTCGATATCGCCCTTAACTTCGAGAAGGCATGACCATACTTGTGCCCGAAAAAACGGCGGGATGTCTTGAAGACTTTCTTTGTGAATTATTTCCTTTGTGTAAGGATACCCCTAAAAACAGAATTTCAAGAAATATTGTAGAAAACAGACATGAACGAAAGAATATTTAACTACTTACTTTGATTAGACGGTCAAAGAGGACTATCCTTCTGAATTGGTACTCAATATCCTTCTCCCTGATTATCAGGGGAAGTGATTCGGTGTCTTGGCTCTGGTACTCAAGCTGCTTTAACAAAAGCGGCCTAAACGTAAACAAGAATTTGATTAAGATGATAAAGGGTTGCCAGCAAATAATAGAGAATACAGCTACCTATTTGGATTAATGATAGGGTAGTACACTTCGGGAGGTATGGCACTTAATCTCTTCCGTAGTTCATTCATTGGCAAGACGATTACCGTCGGGTCCAACAGTAAACTGCGATCCTTCCCTTTTCCAACCAATTTCCCTTCCAACGTCATGGAGCTGTAGGTTTGAATTGACAAATTAGGATAGAATCAGTAAGTAGCTCGATTGGAGCAGCCACATTTGTTATTTGTACCTGGGCAGTGTTAGAATCGCTGCTTTCTTCCTAGTCAGACCTTGCCGCTTCAGTTCTGCGATGACATCACCTCCAGCTAGCTGCCACAAGTGGTAAACTTCTTTGAGCGATCGTTTTGACAAATGATTGGTTCCAGAAACAAAGCAGCTTGCATGGTTTGTCGACGTTTCCAAATGATTCTGATCTACTGAAGCCTGCATTCGTCGTCCCTCCGCCAGTTGTAACGACGTGTGAAGGAATTTGCTGAGAGAATTGCCAACTTCAACATGGATACTATTTCCATTTGTGAGTTCTTCGCAGTTTGTAGAAGGTTGAAATTCGTTTAAAAATTCCTGGATTTTGTCTATGAGTTTCTCAGAGGAAATTCTGGTGGCAGGATTGACGTCCAGACACTTCTCCAGAACAATCTTCAAGTTTGAGTCCATGGTCTGCAATGAATTTCTTAAGTGAAACCTCAGACGTTGCAACCTTAGTAAACAATTTACCTCGGCCATTTCAAGGCAATGATGTTCTTGTAGAATTCTTTGCAGAACATTATCTTCCGTGTGCAGGAAACTTGCAATTTTTCTAATTATTTGCGGCAATTTTAGTTCAGTCCAGAGTTCCCTTCCCAAATACAGTTCCAGAAGAATAATTCCCAGTGACCAGATATCACAGGAGAATAAGTGAGGACCCTTTCTCATTTTGGAGAGAAATACTTCTGGTGCTGCGTATTTTGGGTTCCCAATTGGAAATGCGACAAACTTGCCGTAATTGGTCATGTAATGAATGCCGTAGTTAAACAACTTCATGCTACTCGATGGATCATTGAATATAATATTGTCTAGTGATAAGTTTCTGCTAACTATCCTGAAATGCATAAAAGTATACCAATACAGTAATTACTGAGACTTCAGCTGCCATGGCTTCATTTCCTATTCTTAGATGACTAACCCGTGTTGGTTCAGATGTATTAAAGCATTGAGAACATCTTTGGCAATTTCAAATAATTTCAACGTTGGCATGTTCCATTGCTTGTCTTGGTTCCTTAACAGGGTTCTGAGATTCATTCCATAATACTCTGACACGACTACCATTCTTTCTAAAAGGGCAAGGCATGACTATTGAACAGATGGAATTAAAATTGCTAACGCAATTAGACCTTACCGTGCTTGCCACGAATTACGTCGATGCAATGAGCGAGGTTGGGATGATTTAGTGACTTTAAGTATTGTGCGCGTCCAAGAATCCGAATACTATTTGGTGTCAAAGGCAATCCATTCGTGCCGCAAATGTCTTCTCGTTTGTTTGAAGTGAAGAATGTGACACCAAACTGGGCATCTCCAAGCACCCTCTCCGTTGATTCGTGCATCATTTCGAAACAACGGGATCTGACAGATAGTATTTCACTTTGCAACTAAAAAAACTTAAGTAAGTATTATTCACCGACTTACAACACGATCGTCTCTGATGCTTATTATTCGTTACTTCCTGTCAAGGAATTGAACGGAATCTTCATTTTTATCAGTCTAATTTGCGGGTCCAATTAGTCAAATATTTGCATAAACTGGTGAAGATCATGTCTTTCTCACTGTTGCCTGCGATAAAACACATCCAACCTGAGGCATGAATATCACGAATTAGTGCGTGTTGCAAATCACGCGAACACACACTCAAGCAAAAGAACGTACATGATTAAGGGGCGTATTTCCAACTCCAGAATTGTTGGCGTCTGGCGTAGTCCATGGTTTATAAAGTCTATCGAGGATACACCGCTCAGCTGTCAATTAACTATGCAATATTTTGAAGAAACGGTGTAGCAAGTTGCAATTATTGTACTGGTTAGATTAGAAAGGCTTGAGATCTAATTGGACTGGGCCAATCCCTCCTACAGCTATAATAGAGCTTAACGGCTTGCAGCCTACAAGTAAACGTGATATGCTATGTTAATTAAGAATTCGTGTTAACTTTAAATTGCTCACATCTCTCTCGCTGGTTGGATAGAGTTCATAGTGGATTGAGCTCAATAATGGTTCTGAACCATGCTCGAATCCTTTCTTCCACACGTGACTCAGAGAGTCAGTTGATTTGTCTGCTAGTGAAGTTGATTTTTTAATTCTTAATTATTTGCTCTAGTTCTTAAGAACTCTTTACCGAAGGAGTTCTGACTTGCTTGAATAGCTTGTTAGTCATGTTCTTGTCAGTATTCCTTGTTTTGTTTATATTTTTATACATTGATTTCACATTCTATTTCAAGTACAGCTTGCCTCGAGTTCAAGATACATCGCCATTTGGTTTCTGTTTAATTTAACCTTTTCCGTTGTGATTATTTTGTGTTTTCACGGTGCTTCAAGTTCGGTGCATTTATGAAGAAACTATTCTGATGCTATGTTATTTATCTGAATAGCTAAAGCTCAGGTAAACATTTCGTATGGTCACGGTCCTGAGGTCAATGAAATTCATTCTGTCCGGAGCACTTCATTCCAGTTAAATACCTGACACAGTTTGGTGGAGGCGTCAGTCAGCGTCCTTAACTCCTTTGTGCCTGCTGTCAATTCATTAATGTTAGTGATCGAAACTATACAGTATGGGGTAACTGACTCTAGCTAGGCAAATGTTTGGCCAGAATAAGCACATCGCGTACGACAGCTGCACCTGGGCTTGATTCGAAGTTTGTAGCTTATAGGTCTGCATTAGATTTGACATTTGGAATATGCCCTGTCTATCCCGTTCTCTGCGTGTCTACCGCTGGCTCAAATTGATGTTCTCATATTTCATGAGTATGGAAATGGAACTAGAATCGAATGATAGGAAGTACAACAAACAATGTTGGTTGTTTGATTTGTAATTTGCTAAACGTCTAAGATTCCAAGCAGGAGAGAACAGGCGGTGCAAATATGAGTATATAGTAAAATTCGCCAGTGAAAGATAGCTCTCAAAGCAGAGAGGGCGAAAGCCGTTTCTAAATCTATCATGAAACAACTCGTTCATTGGGCATCCGGTTTTTGTTGTGAATCAAAAGTCAAGGTGGTCAGACGAAGGAGGAAGTGCAGCGCTTGTCCGTGATTACCGAAGCCGGTTTAAGTGGCGTTAGTTGACGATCATCTTGAGACGCCGTAAGGTAACAATTAAAATTTTATTGAATTTCTCTCTAATAAAGGCGCTTACATTTTAACGTAATGTTCTGGATCTTCGGCCTAATCGCTTTAGAACATTTCATTCTGCATATTGCCAATGCAATAAGATGAACAGGTGCTCGCATGATGCGGGGAGTCATGCTTGTTTGAGGGCGGAGAATGTCTGGAAAGTCAAGGCTTTAGCATTTTGGTCCTCGCGCTTGCTAAACGATTTCTCCGCCACACATCGCTGGCATTTTTGATCTTCCAGCTATCCGTGCAAACAGAACCTGATATTACAAATGAGCAAGATGGAAAGTTCAGCGCCGAGGTTTCAGGAGTTGATGGCATTATAGTATGTAATAATAAAATGGTTGGCTGCTTCATTTCGCTCGATCATTTCGTCCATTGTTATTTTTTATTAATGGCATATTACATTGCTCGCGTGGAAAATTGGGTTACAACATTTGGAAAAGGGCAGAGTCAAATCTATTATTGAGAGTTAGTGTAGCATGCAGTCGGAACATCGCATTTCCCATCGCGCTAACGGTGCTTGTTGGCTTTTGCGAGAATTCCAACGTGAGGTTTTTGCAGTCGTATTCGCAAGAGACTCCTCGACTGCTTATTCATCATGCATTATTCATGTGGAAATATCAATGTAATTTAAGCGAAGAGCTGCGCATTTCATGTGTACAAACAGTTATCAGCAGTCTGTCGGGGCTGGCTGACTGTCATTACAATGGAACAGACAGGCAAGCCGAGAGAGATGGCGATAGCACAAATGTGAGATCACAATCAATACAATAATCGTTATAGAAAGTACAAACGCCCGACACGCACTCGTCATTTGTGTTCCATAAATCATCATGACTGATTGTGGTTACGTCATCCGAGCCCGGACTAACACCACTTGGCCGGCTCGGACTCCGTCCTGACACTTTCGGGTCGCCTACTTGTCCGTAAAGCAAGTGCTTAGTCGTCCAGTGCGAGTGTGATGACAAAGTGAGCCCCTGCGAGCATGACAAAGTGTTTACTCGTGTGGCCTTGGACAGTCGCTTCGGTTGCGAGTTGTGTCAGTCATTCGAAATTCAGAACGTAAATACGAAAACAATTCCGTCGAGATTAATCTGTGTCGGTTTGAATTCGCATCGCATGTGATAAATATTTAAAGACACATGCATGTGTGTCCTGTGACATTCTCAGAAGTTTCAAATTGGCCTGTCTGACGTCGGGTCGCGGTGCTTCGAGCAGCCTTAAATGGAATCCAGGAAGTGCACTTCTTCATTGGTGAACTCAATTCATGGATTCTTGTTTCACTGTTAAATTCAGCTCTGAGCAAATGTGACGTTGTAAAACATTGCATGAATCACTTTGAGATGTTGAGGTGCATAACGCATAAATTGCTGACGTAGGCGAAGCAATAACGTTCTCGGGAAGAGCCTGAGCTTCGTGTAGTCAAAATGAAATGAATTTCAATTTCAATGTAAATACACATGACTCATTAACATACTCATAAGTCAATAACGTCAAAGTTCATTGAATAAAATTTCTCTTCAGTAACATCTAAATGTGGGCTCAGTTTTTTGGAGCAAGCGCTTGAGGGTTTTGGCTGCACGTACGCAAATTTGTGGATGCACTTTTTTGTTGGGGTGTAAAAATGGAGCCGCCAATTTGGGATAATCGCCATTTTGGGGACGGGGGTTCCATGATGACCCTACCCAAGTAAGGTGTCATGGAAAAGCTCAGGCCATGGGTTATCCAGGGAGTCAAACCCCACTGTGTCAACCCGGCAGCCCACAGCAGCCGGTCCAAGATGACAGTATCACTGATGAGAATAATGTACCCCGCACAGAAATCTTGCATTTGAACCAATGTGGCTCATGAATGAAAAGCATTTCAATGCTTAAGGACTCCTGAACTGAGTCCAACCCTGGTGCCACAAGCAAATAATCTGGAATCCTCGACCGCATATGAGCGCTAACACAATGGCAAAGATTACAAACACTTCACATCCATAATGGAAATATGGTAGTTTCATGAAAATGAATGCACGCTGTCACGTACATACACTTAGCATATAATTAGTCAGCCAGGAATGAATGCCTCGCAGTCAGTCTCATGCAAACGCAATTAGCGTCTTCAACTGCAATGGTTTGCAGCGATGGCCACGGGCCACGGGCACGTGAAGGACAAAATTAAATTGCTCCTGTAAACAAATTCAGCGCATTTCTTATGACATTTGCTACTTCATCATACTCCGTACCTTTTGCACACAGTGGAACTACTGTTAGGCGTTTATACTCCAAGCCAAAGAAAAAACACGGCTTAGGCGGAGAGAATGATGCAATTACTGGAACAAGACTTAATAATTCACGTTGCCACTGGTGTCTAGCCGTACTCGTGGTTAGTCCTTAGGACATTTTTGCTGTACTCACTCTGTGACCGAGTAGAGTAACTTCAGGAGCTCAATCAGCTCACCGGCTCACCATGTCACCGAAGCAGTTCCGAAATAGAAACTCCCACGTGCTTATTTCATCAGTAATCAGCGCCTAATATCCGTCTTGGTTAACAGTGACGCTGACATCACAAAAGTGACGAAAACTTCAGTAACTTCTTGTACATCATTTATGACGTGAACTCCTGTCCTAATGAGTTTATACTTTCAATTCCATGGCTAACTGTTATTGTGGACTGTGAGAAGGTAACGATTCGACCAGAGTGGGGCTTTGAATTATGGCTTTCTTATATTCAATCTTCGTGTTTCTCCTTTGGCAATTCTAACATGGCGTTACTGAACGCTTCAGGTACTTGCGAGGCAGACCAGAACTACTGCTGCAGTTCCGTGCCTCAATTCTCAATCTGTGACATGGCGATGGCGGTGTTCAGTTCCAGAGTCCTTCGACCGAGTGGCCTGATTATAGATTATAGGTTACTACTGAGACACCAACCTACTCAATCTGAAGTAGTTATTCTTTAGTTGACGTTGGCCAAGATTAAGGCACCATTATAGCTTATCTTACAATTATAAGTGCCAGCAAAACTACCAGCAATATCAGAAATTGGAGAAAACTATCAAGCATTGGGAAAACTTGCATGAAGATGCCTTCGTGCCTCTCTGCGTGCATGTCACACAATAAGCTTATCTTAGCTCGATCATCAATTTAATGAGGACAGTGTAGTGAGTTCCAAGATTTTTGTGAAGTCAATGTTTGTTATGCAAGACGAGTTAATTTCCAAATAACTCGGTTTACAGTTTACGGGTTCTTCTTCAGAAAGCGCCTTGTGCATAATTGTTCATGTTCGGCCCAAAATTTGCGAAACGTGCATCAAGTCAAAGTTAACTGACATCGTCGGCACTGGTGTCTCCCTCATATCTATGAATAATTGAAGTTTTGCCACGGTGACGACTACGGCACGACTACACTTAAAATGAATGAAACCCAAGCGAATGATTAACAGTGTGGTGTAGCAGCAGCCCAAGCGCCGCGCAGTTTATTTATTTTGGCTCGTTATGGTATCACCCGAATCCTGCCTTGTGCAGGCAAAATGCTATCACATCAGATTTGTTACGCCTAGCCTTAGTTAACGTTTAACCATCAGAATCAGAGTTCAATAACGTGTAGACCTCGTGCAGCAGAACGTAAACAGACTAGAGACATTTTAACTTGAATTTTTACTTTTATGGTCTTAGCAACTCTGCTGGCCTGGGCTAGCTAGTTAATTGATTACATACTTTAGTTTAACTGTGCTCCAGTTCTTTCCATTTCCATCCAAGTCGCAACTTGCTTTGAGCGAGATTGATGCGCTTACATTCGTGTCGTGACCGCGCTGTCAAAGTTTTCAATTTGAAACAAATTCACTCATCATTTCTAGTGATCATCATCATCGTATGTGTTTTAAATCTACAACTAAACTCCTTTCATTTTTAAAGTGCCTATGTTCTTCACGCCTTAACGAGAAGGCTGTCGCTGCAACTTGGAAATTGTGGAGTGGGCAACTGGACGAAATAAGGACCGTACACTGCAATGAGAATTATGCCTCTTCCTGGTAGTGATAACCAAGCAGATGGCACACGTGAGTCCTTTATTCTTATCAAATACTTATAGACTCGTATGCAAGTAAGCTAGACCGAATGACTAAGAGATTTAGTTAAGCTTGAGTTGAGATCATGAAATTCTTCCGAATGGGGAAAGTGAGAAGAGAGCGGGCTCAGGAATGTCAGGACCTAACTGGCCAGCTCATCAGCTTGACATTTGTTGATGGTGAAGACAATAGACGAATATTTTTCCGCATCATAGTGAATAAGAGGCAATGTAGAACAGCTGACATTATTTCCTGCTCCTGGTGCTTGCGGAGCTACTCAATTCAATCGAGTTATGTTATCGACCCAGTTTCATAACTATGCTGGGCTATTGTCTTGTTTCGAGTCCTCGTAGTTGGCTTATGTCCATCATATCATGGTCTGGAATCAGAAGGGTGAATTCGACGCATTGTCAGTTCAGTCAGTTAACGATTTTTTATTACTGGAATATTTCTTTTGAAAAACACGACCAAGCTCCAGCACCACACGTGAAGTATCTCTATGATCAATATTTGATTCTCAATTTCCCCTTCACCGAATTGGAGTTACGAAATAATTAAGACGTTTAGATTCGTACGCTTCTCCCCTCAGCTGTTCACGCCGCATATAGTTGACCATCTTACTTTTCGTATCTACTAAATGTGTAGCGCTAGATTCACTGCGTGGGTCGTAGGCAGAAGTTCATACATTGAGAGTATAGCGTTCAACCGGCTCCGATTGGAATTCGGAGTAGGAATTCTCATGTATGAGTCGTATTGCGTGGTCTATTCATACATCGTGGGGCAGCAGCACTTGAGCAAATGCGGTTTAATTAGTTGGTTTGTGGTCGTCGTTTCTTGTACTGCGGTTTGCGACTTTTCTTGAGGTACAATTTATGCAACTTTTCCTATGTTTATTCATATCGAATCCAAGCAAGAAAGATAAGGGCGCTAGGCAGATAATAAGCACCATGACGATGAAGCAAAGGAATGGGCTGGGTCGCCTTTCCAGTAGTTGAATGCTGAAATGTGCGCACAGACCCAATTGCAAAATAACCGCAGGTAAAATGCAAGGTTATAGAACCTCGGGCCCGTCCGGCAACACCGCCCTCAGTCAGCAGTGGGTCTTTAAAAGTCAAGGCGAACGAATTATTACAGTGTGATTGTAACACTCATAGTAAAATTCGCAACTCAAGGGGGTATGCCGAAGAAACAAGTGAAAGAGGTCGATAAGTATTGATTTTCTCTTCCAGCCTGGAAGTGTGTTATTAATTCACGACTATTTTTCCATATGGAGGTGAACTACATCATCCTCCTGAGACAACTGATCCTGTCCTTTCTCTCGCCCTCACCGAAACCGTCTGACCTCAGATTGACATTATTTTGTGACCACTCGAAATGTAGTACCCAAGCTGACTGCTCGAATTTGTGCGTAGAGTAGTGCAGTGTAGATTGCCGAAGAGAGTAGTTGTGTAAGAGCCATGGAGTTCCGGAGCTTTCTCAATCGATTCCACAGACCTGGATCTGATTATTTTCTCTCGTTACTGGGACGAAGCAGAAGCCGTAATTACTTACTTTAATTTTCGCATGATTGAATGCATGTATTATTCATCAAGTAAAGCTTTCGTTCAGAAACGCATATATGTAATGCCGATGCTGATTTTGTGCCTTTATTCCTCAGAAGAGGAAAGTCTTTCCACGGTGGAGGGATTGGTCAGTCAAAGTGAAGCTGCTGGTGCTCACCATGCGCCCGATGGCCGCAACCGTGTTATTCAAATCAGTGGCCCTCATTCGGATAAATTTGCTGATAACGCTGTGATGACAGCCAAGTACTCAGCATGGTCTTTCCTGCCTTCCTTCTTGTTTGAACAATTTCGACGATACTCCAATATATTTTTTCTAGTAATTGCTCTTCTCCAGGTAAACATCTACTAATTTGGTAATGCTATTATTTTGTTGAAGTTATGATGACGAAGTCTCTTTATTATTCGCAGCAAATACCAGATGTGTCTCCTACCGGCCGATTTACGACTCTAGTCCCCTTAATTTGCATTCTAACTGTGTCTGGTGTGAAGGAGATAATTGAAGATATTGTAAGTCGGATAAATGAACCTTTCATTCGGACATCATGTATCTTTTGTCATTATTGCAGAAACGTCATCGAGCTGATTCTGAGACTAACAACCGTAAAGTCGATGTTTTACGTGAAGGCCATTGGCACAAACTGAAATGGCGAGACGTGATGGTTGGAGACTTTGTCAAAATAACAAACGGTGGTTTCTTTCCAGCTGATCTCATTTTATATTCCTCAAGGTGCGATATTTCCACATCATTAATACGAGAATGGATTATCAGACCTTACTCTATAAATTAATTTCAGCGAGCCACAAGGAATATGCTACATTGAAACTTCCAATTTGGACGGAGAAACGAATCTTAAAGTGCGCCAAGGTCTTCCTGAAACAGCGACTCTGATCGAGACCCGGGATTTGTCTATACTGAGGGGAGTTTTGGAGTGTGAATTGCCAAATCGACATTTGTATGAGTTTGCGGGCAAGCTTAAACTGGGGAACAATGAGTACGACAGGACTAGAATGCCACATTCCTTAAGATAAGGAGACAAAGTAGAAATCGGGAGCTTACGCCTCGAACTTTATTTTGCAGGGAGTTACCACTTGGCCCTGATCAAATGCTACTTCGTGGTGCCAAGTTGCAGAATACAACGTGGATTTTTGGACAAGCGATTTATACGGGCCACGAAACAAAACTGATGAAGAATTCGACGGCGGCTCCTCTAAAACGTAGTACTGTTGATAAGCTGACGAACCGTCAAATACTGATGCTCTTTTCACTCCTTATCTTCGTGTCATTTACCTCAGCCGTGTTTTCATTCTTCTTTGAAAGCTCGCAAGACAGATGGTATTTGGAGTCTCACGGTAAATTAAATATACTCAACTATCATTATATCAATGCATGATTGGAAATCTCAACCACTACCTCATTTTGTAGACCCGGGCTTCAAGGAGTTCATGTTCAATATTCTGACTTTTGTCATTCTGTACAACAACCTGATTCCCATCTCCTTGACTGTGACACTTGAAGTCGTTCGATTTATTCAGGTATATCATTTTTATAAATGTGGCACAAATCTGAATATTCGGAATTTAATATTGGAATTCCTTTAGGCAATGTTCATAAACATGGACCGTGATATGTACTGTGAGGAGTCGGACACTCCGGCGATGGCGAGAACGTCAAACTTGAACGAAGAATTGGGACAGGTGAAACATGTCAACGCTAGAATTTGTTGGTCAGCTCCTGAATACGAGCATTCTCGATTTTAGGTCCGATACATTTTCTCTGACAAGACGGGAACGCTGACGCGAAATGTGATGGAGTTCAAAGGGTGCACAGTGGGCGGCGAAATTTACAGACCCGAACAAATGTTTGGAGCCGAGAATCCTCTGATTACAAACTTGACTAGTGGACACAAGACAGCCGCTGAGATTAGAGAGTTTCTTGCACTTTTGTCAGTGTGCCACACTGTCATACCAGACAACTCTGCCGAGGAAGAATTAATTTATCAAGCAGCTTCTCCAGATGAGCGGGCGTTGGTATACGGGGCACGCCGGCTTGGTTATGTCTTTCAAACCAGAACACCTCATCACGTAGTCATTAGAGCTCTCGACGTGGAAGAAAAATATGAAATTTTAAACGTTCTTGAATTTACGTCGACGAGAAAGCGAATGTCAGTCATTGTTCGTGCCCCTGATGGCAAAATTAAACTTTACTGCAAGGTAAGCATGATGAGCTGATTTCCGATTTTTACCAGTTGCCTGAGTTTTCTGTGCAATTTCTTACCGAACTTTTATCTCAGGGAGCTGATTCAATGATTTACGAGAGATTATCACCTCAACTGAACTCCGATAGCTTGAAACTGGAGACGCAAAATCATCTTGAGGAATTTGCTTCGCAAGGTCTTCGAACCCTTTGCTGTGCTGTTGCCGATATTTCCAATACAACATATGAGGTATACTCCAAACATAACTATTCAATCTTGGAAATCAAACAGTAAGATCAAATATAATTTTAGGAGTGGAAACAAATCTATCAAAAGGCAGCAACCGCTATTCAAAACAGAGAATTGAAATTGGAAGAGGCGTCAAACATGATTGAAACCAATCTCCGGCTGATTGGAGCTACTGCAATTGAGGATAAGCTACAAGATCAAGTAAGTTCAAGTATTGTTTGTTTGGCTTTAATAAGTAGACACCGGGTACATAAAGCAAAATTTTGAACAGGTACCAGAGACCATTGCTTCACTCTTGAAGGCCGGAATTAGCATTTGGGTTTTGACGGGGGACAAACAAGAAACTGCTATTAACATTGGGTACTCATGCCGACTCCTCACTCAGTCAATGGAACTGCTGATTATAAACCAAGACAGTTTAGATGTAAGTTTGATTGTTTAGTATCGGTTATCCAATTACCCTTGATGATATTTTTGGGTAGGCAACGAGAGAGTGTATTCATCGATACATTCAAGATCTAGGGCGGGACAATGGACAATCAATCACAAAGGAGAATGATGTGGCATTGATTATCGATGGAAAGACTTTAAAGTACGCACTCAGCTGTGATCTGAAGCAAGATTTCCTAGACTTATGCACAAGTTGTCATGCTGTGATTTGTTGCCGAGCTTCTCCAATCCAGAAAGCTGAGGTACGGTTTTGGTTTATAGGATTGCTAAATCGGAAATTAATCCTTGTACTGCAACCATTTTCGCAGATTGTCGAAAGTGTAACGCAAAAAACCGGGGAGGTTACTTTGGCAATTGGGGATGGTGCCAACGATGTCGCAATGATTCAGAAGGCGCATGTTGGGGTTGGAATTTCTGGTGTAGAAGGCCTGCAGGCGGCGTGTGCATCTGATTACGCGATTGGCCAAGTAAACGAGCGTTACAAAGTAAATAATCGCCATTTGCTAGTACTAATCTCTTTTTCTTTGTTCAGTTCCGATATCTCTCGAAGCTGCTTCTTGTTCATGGCGCCTGGAACTACGACAGAATGTGCAAACTTATATTTTATAGTTTTTATAAAAATATTTGCCTGTACATCATTGAGCTCTGGTTTGCGATCTACTCCGGTTGGTCTGGACAGATTATTTTTGAACGATGGACGATCGGATTGTACAATATGGTAAGTAAACTATTTAATGCTCCGGATTAACTGGACCCGACTTAGAATTATTGTTTCGCTTCTTTCGCAGCTCTTCACTTGTGCGCAACCAATTGCAATGGGTATTTTTGAGAGAAAATGCAGTCAAAGTATCCGGTTACAATTTCCAATTTTGTACCGGCCGGAGAAGAATATTTTTAGTCTCAGAGTCTTCTTCCTCTGGGTTGCCAACTCTCTTCAACACTCCATCTTCTTGTTTTGGTTTACTTCATTGCTCGTTGGCAACGGCGTTGTGTGGAGTAACGGACGAGAAGGCGGCTACTTGGTGCTTGGAAATTTCATCTATACGGTAATACCTCATAATTCAAATGCACCAAGAGGTCGCCTCCAGTAACAAATTTTTACTGCAGTATGTGGTCATCGTTGTGAGCTTGAAGGCTGGACTGGAAACAAAGTCTTGGACTATCTTTACTCACCTGGCAATTTGGGGCTCAATTGCCCTTTGGATTGTGTTCTTCCTTGCATACAGGTAGAATACAAGTCGTCAGTTGACAGAATATGACTATTTTTAGTTCCTTAATACAAAACTGTTTCTGATTGTTTCAGCTTCTACTACCAACTATTTCCGGGTGGTCCACTTGGGTCAGAAATCTGTGGACTTGGAGTTATGGTCCTTTCTTCGCCAGCATTTTGGTTTGGATGTGTTCTCATTCCATGCGTATGCATGCTTCCGGATGTTGTCATCAGAATGTGAGTACCGATTGTGTTAAATATTAGCATGAGACCTCCTGTAACTCGTAGCGTTTTTACTAATAGAGTTCAAACTACCCTCTTCCAAACGTTGGAGGATCGATTCCGTGCAAGTGAAGTCCTCAATCAGGATCCGAACAAGATATTGACGGATGAAAAGCACAGGTTCGCTCTAACTGAATGTCTTCAACGTGCTTACGAAATGACCACACGCAAGCCGTCCATAACTGCTGCACAGACTCCAATCGTGAAGACAATGCGTCAGGATGAATCCCTCACGAGATTCACATTGCAAATTCAAACGTTGATTGAAGTTTACCGTATTTTGATCGTGATTTTGTTTCACCTTTCAGAAATGTGCATGTCACTTCCTCCTCAAACTCTAGACCTAATGCACCTCTTGTCTCGTCCTCTCGCAATACCAAAACGTACTCTTCTACAGCTTCACGTCCCGCACCTTCACCTCATCCTCCCACGCCAAGAAATGCCGCTTTGAGCTCTAATCTTGTACAAGCCCCAAGTAGCACTGCACGTAACCCTGTGCTTCCTAAGCGTGCCCGCCTTGTTCAATTACTTACCAGAGGAAAAAAGCCTTTGATCGAAGGACCCTTTGACATCCGCATTCACAAAATTGTCAGGGAGATGCGAGTAATTGTGTGTGGTCTAAAGTCTTTCTTACTACAGACACGGGGCTTACTGGAATTATAACTTCAGTTCCTTATTTAAGTTTTATAATTTATATGAAGGGTTGCCAGAATGCCAGTAAGGATATGCTTAAACCGCCAAAGCCAAGACCAAGACGTCGAACAAGAACAGTTCATACAATTTCCGGTCGAAGAAGCTTGTAAACGCTTACAAGTGCGTTCCAATATAAAGTGTGCCCTTACTGTGTTTCAAAATTCTTGTATGCATCAAGTGACTTAAAGTACTCAATAAATTAATTGCAATTAATACGCTTTTGCTTTGCTTGCTTACCTTTTACAGACCTAAGGTTTTTTGGCCCTCATTTGTTTGTTATTTATTGTTGGCATGCGATGCACGTAGCTTCTGACTCTTCTGTAGAACTGCTAGGTAGAAATTGTAGGAATGATTAATAGCCCTCTGTTTATGCTATAGGTTGAACTTCCATTCATTTGGCGAAGTAACTGTAACAGCATGCTTTATAAGGTACCATTAATATGTCGAATTTGTTCGTCGCGTTCTGTTGCAACCGTAAAGCATTTTTTGATTCTTTGTACTAACAACTAAGTCAGCTATGAAACTGTGTAGGAATTAGTTTGGAGCATCGTGGTTATTCCAGTAGGCTTAATAAGAGCATTTTTTCATTGCAGATGTAATTTTGCCTTTGTGTAGTGTATTCGTACTTTTCTGCCAACTCGACCTCAGACAGCTTTTAGAGTTTAATTCAGGATTTCTTCATTCTCGCAGTTTTGGAGAATCTCTGCATTCCTTCCCTTGCTTTCTTTTCTACCTTTTCTTAACCAAGTTTATGGAGTCCTTCAAATTCAGTCATTGCTTCGTCAACATTTCTCGCCCGTGGTTGTCGCAAATAGAGAACATTAGCGTTACAATGAATTTTGAAGTCTGGGAGTCAATTGTTATGTTAACTGTTATGTGACTTTCGCGATCTAACTTAATGGCAATTTCTTTATTACTGTTGAATACTTCGATTTTTTCAGACCAATGCATGTTCTTGGACAACTTGTGCGTTGTAAGTGAATGTCGACTGTTCATTTCTACTTTGCTTTTAGCCGTTGTTATTTGGAAGCACTGATATTCTCCGTCGGAAGTTTCGGAGTTTGAGAATGCAGCTTCTATTGCATCTCGGAACTACTTTTGCGTACTGAAAAATGATTTGACTTATCGAGCCAAGTTCTGAAGTGCATGCTTCGATTGTGTTGACTGCCGCACGGTTTGTGGAGTGTGAATGTTGCAAGCTTTTGTTTTGAACCTAAGCATCTACAAGTTCTACTGAGCCACTTCGACTTTGTCTTCCCCTTTCTTTTTGTAGTAAGCATTTGATGTCTACTTCCAATTCAATCCAAGATCACAGACTATCTTGGAAAAACAAAGTCTTGCCGACACATCCAAATCACGATCAAAATCAAGTTTAAGTTATCGAATCCACGTAAAGCCCGATTTTATTAAACTTCAACAATTAACTTGTCACCAGTAACTGCGCTTTTTTCGGGCAACTTGCTTGGTAGTCATGCAAAGATCGTAGCGCTGCGCTGCTGTGGTTGAAGGTGGACTTTTGTATTATTATTTTTATTTACACCACGCTCTAGACTTAGTGAAACTGCCCGTTTGTTGAGGAATGTGAGAAATGTGTTTAGACGCTCAGCTGAAGATCACGTCCATGAGCTGGAATTGTCTCGTAAGTCAAATCAAAGACACCACTTCATGACAGACACTACATTCTGAGAAAGCGATTTCTATGTAGTTGCACGTTTGCTATTTGATCTGTAAAATTTAGTCTACGGCTTACTTAACTGCAACTGTTTTGTTCAAATTGCGAAGTCTTTCCTCAGTCTTGGAGTTTTTAATTTTTACGTGTCTTGCTTTGATCGCGATTTAGATGGTTTCGCGTTTTCACAAGAAGAAAATGGCGTGATGACTCAGTCG
Source organism: Mesaphorura yosii (assembly GCA_009869945.1). NCBI lineage: Eukaryota > Metazoa > Arthropoda > Collembola > Poduromorpha > Tullbergiidae > Mesaphorura > Mesaphorura yosii. The sequence continues at coordinate 52,817 of WIXG01000076.1, forward strand.
GAGTTGATTCGAACTTACGACACGACCGTCCCAAAACCAGGTTTGTTAAACTAAAAATTCGGCGAGAATTTCGATTTACCGCAATTGGGTTATGAGCCCAAGTTTTTGAGAATTGTATTTTAATACACAGGTGGAATGTAAGTGGATTGAGCTGTTATTTGGCGCTGGAAGTGTATAAAATGTGTCAAGCTGAAGCTGTGTCATGCATTCGCAATCAATCTGCCAAAGTCGGGATCTATGGATAATGGTTGACCCTTTTTCGATACTGCACATAACAGATGGGATTTGTTGTGCAAATGGCACAGGAGGGCTTCGGTTTCGGTGTGCGTTTCCCATTTTTGACTACATGTAATGTCCGTTGGCCGTGGTAGTATAAATTGCAGTTTTATTTATATTACTACTACTGTGATCTCATAAACTTTATTAAGGCGATGTTGCCACCGAGAACTTTTTCCTTAAGCCAGTTTATCTGAAGAGTTTTAAAACTCTACAGTTTTTATAGAAAATTTATTCAACTACCCCCGGTTAATCAGCAGCATTGTTGCGCTCTTGAGTATTATTGTTGATCAATTGTGTATGATTAAATTCACCTTTTTTAGTTTTTACGCAAACGGATGCTAAGTATTTTACCTGACTACTACATATCTTCACTAGAAAGTTCTTGGTTTAGTCCGTTAAAATTGTACGTTTCTCATGCTGGTTTCATTATTGAAAACAGTAACGAATTGGTAATTAGTTGGAAAAATGCCTTGATAAATTTTAATTCTAAATTTTAAAAGTTATCCATCGATTGTACCTGCTGTTTTGCGTTGATATTCGATTTGTCATTTTTAAATGTGCGTACAGTTAGTCAGAGTATTTAAAATACGCTGTACCAAACTGCAGAAATGTGTTCAAAATAAAATACTTATCACACCTTGGACAAATTGAGCTTAAACAGCAAATTATTTGCCCCATAAATAAGCGCAAAGAGGGGCATTTCTTCTTGATTACTTTATTGGTGGACGGATATTTATTCATTGTTCCACGAATTTACATCTGCAGAGGCAGAAGTTGCATTGGATCTTTCCATACAAACTTACGTTTACTCTATCAAGTACAAGTTCATTACTCTCAAACGGTCTCTGCGTCTTCGTAGCATTCCACCTACCACAAATGTAAGTTCATTCAAATATTGAATGCTCGGGACTAACGAAGTCATTTCCTCCGCTCCCATTGTTGATCATGCGTCCGGTACGACTGATGCTCTCCACAATCAGGCTAAGGCAGTCCAAGCTCGATGTTCGGCCATTGTCGTTAGCCTCGTCTGAATCTGAAACACAGTACGCGAAACTTGTGATAGTGGAATAGACGCATGACTAAAATTTAGCATCGGCGAAAGATTGCGTTAAACTCTCTGCGCTCGTATCTTAATTAGGCTTATCACCAAAAACGAATGAAGTGTTGTTCTTTGTAAATGAATTATGATAAGCGCATCGCGTCTCTTTTCTCGCTCAGCTCTTCACTATTTTCATGATATAATTTTCGGAATTCTTTTCTCTTCTCCTTGTGCATGTCGTGAAGTCTTGACGCACATATTGAACGAATTACGACCGGAGCGTGGAGATCACTCACTCTGAGAGAGAAATACCAACTCACATTCTATCTGGTTCACTTTTAGGATTAAGTTTCACGTGCTTGTAAGTGACAACATTACGCGTATCGTAAATATAATGAGTAATAGCATGAACAAAGTGACAATTTGCACTCACACAAAGCGCGACGAGAAAATCCTTTTACGTTGAATATATTTAGAATGGAGTTGTGAGGTGTTTCGAATTCGGAAGAAATGCAACAAACCATAACTTCGTTTTATGGTGGAAAGTCGTGGCAGGAAGGAGCGTTGAACATATGGAAAAGGAATTGTGGGCAAAAGGAAAACGCAGTAAAAGAAGTGGATTCAAGATTTCAGTGAAGAGAAGAGATGTAGTAGCATAAGTGTTATTCATTACTGATGAACCGTAAAAATTCTCTCTCGAGGAAAATCTAAATTGTCGTGTACCTGCAACCGTAACTTATTTATGACTCGGCTGCTTTATAACTCTTGAACGCGTAAACTTTCGTGAACGAGACAATTATATTTGCGGTTGAGCATGTGTTCACGTTTAATGCTTCGACCAGAAAAAGAAACCGAGAAATTTCACCTAAAATTTCGTTCGGCTTGTACATGGGCCTAGTTTGCAAAAAAGCAGAACGGAAACGGAGAAATGCTGAGATTCGTACGTGGTAGAATTCTGTGCCACTTCGTATCTGCTCTAGAAATAAATCTCAAGCTTTAATTTTCTGGAAAGAATTTGTAACTCGAAGTGTGCGTAGCAAATTTTGCCAAAAGATCCGATTTGATCTGATCGCCTTCCCATTGCAGGTATCAAGATACCGAGAGAAGGAGGGAACGACATTCATTATGATTTATTGGGAATATTCATGCAAAACTCCGTCTGTTGCTGTTGCCTCGAAGTCTTCCTACTGAACAGAAATATTTTGTATCATTAGCGTCTCGGTGGTACGAATGCAAGTGCGCTGCGGTAACGAAATGCGTCTCTCTTCGGTTTATTGCATGGTAAATGCGTGAATGTGTTGTCTTTGACGTAAAACAATTTGAATAAAAGCTAGGATTTAATACCCGTGTATTAATAACTGTTTATAAATAAAAACGCTACAATCTTGATGGCCATGATGTCTGAATCAACGCCAAGAATATTCTTTCGTGGACCGCTGACTTCGCTGCTCCAAATCTAATATTATTCGCACATATTTCATTTTTCGTGTTGCACGAATTATTAATGTCGCGCCGGATAAAAATATTACAACATTATTAGCGCACTGCACTCCGTACGAAATACACTCAGAGTACCAACTGCAAGCTCATGCACGGGGACGGCAAGCAGAGATTTTAAGTTCCTTGCAAATAGAGATTAAAATATTCGGCTCTTGAAACTCCCGGCCCCAAGCCTATCTGCTATAATTATCAGACAAATCATGAGTAATGTTTGTTGTCTACCGCAAAGGACGCGAAACGCGTCTTGCGTTGTCTCCTAATGAGAGCGCCGAACAAAGTTTTCCATGATCATGAAAGATTTATTTACTCCATGGGACATGGGTGAGCGACTTGTCCGCCAAAATTAAGAATTACTTTTCACTCTGCGATTGCTAAATTGGAAATTTGTGAGAAATACTTGTCGAATGGATTCAGAAATACGGCGGTCCCAATTAAATACGTGTACTACTTCCTTTTAGCGAGATATTTCAAAGCGGGTAACTAATCTGGCGTAATTCGGGTAACCCAAAACGCTGCAACGCTAGAACAAAGTTATAACATTCGCGATGAATAAGTTCATACTTCGTAATTGTGTACACACATTTAATCAAAGGCAGACATTTGTACGTATTTTGTTCGCTGGTACAGGCACACCGCCAGGGTAAATTTATCCACTCTTTGAGAAATGGTATCTGCTCAGATTGAGTGACACATTTCCGAAATTCCAAACTGAAATCTCAAATTCCTGGATGGCAATTCTAATGCGATCCTTTCTCATTTATTTTCTCTCTGAATCTTTGAGGCACTTCATCTGACAAACAAGGATACATTTCTACTGTTTAAAATCAGCAATTCCGCACATCAAAAGCATTGGAATCAAAGCAATCATCTGGGTTTCTTTAAGTTAAGATTTCTTCTTATTTACACTCTGAGTTTCATTTTTAAGACGCCGGCCCACTTCACTTTACAGTTTCTTGTTCATTCACAAAAGCACGTTAGGAGCGAGCGTGGAAATGAACTTACCGTTGATGAGGGTGAGTGGTGAGGAGTTTTGTGACGATGTAAAGTGAGCGATTCTATCGTGGAAGTACGAGGAAGATGCACAGTCCTGAAATTAGAGAAAGAATAACACTCATTTCACACCCAATTTGTTATTTGAGAAACATGGATTTCGGCAGTACTTAAGGCCTCTTTGACTCTGTGTCCATAAATAGTCAACAAAGTCTTTCTTCGCCTAACAACAAGCTTGCATACCGGGATGTGGACCAGAGTCGAGAGAACTTCACAGCTGTACAGAGCTCCCAATTAACACGAAGGCCGTCGGATCTGCTTTTATTTTGACGTCCGGACCAAATCCGTGAATAACAAGTCAGTAGGCAACCTCTCCATAGGCGCTCATTCTTATTTCTCTCATCTCACCCTTTCGACTTCCACGGTCTGGACTCGGCTAGGGAGGTGATGAGAATATCGAATTCACCTCATTCATACGTCATCGGCACAACCCAATATATTTTGTGTGTAAACAAACCATCAAGCCTTGTTCTGTTCGTGAACGCGAGTGCAGTGTGTTGGGTCTCGCCCTCATAATGACAGAGTACAGGTTTCGTCTTTCAGCAGACAAATTCATCTTGGCCAATAATCAGTCCTATCATTTAGATTATGTGTCGAGTTGAGTTTGAGACATTTCAACTTGGGCAGCAGTCTGAGCAATGGGTAGAACTTCGATTCTGATTCTTTTGGACTTACATATGAGCAACATGAATTGTTACGCGAAAAGTCTCAATCTGGCTCTGCCACGCACTGGCACTGGCAAGATGTGCATCTGCTTCTGTATTACAGTGTTGAGCCCTTTTGTTTTGAATTTCGTTTCGAAAATTACGAGTTGAAGAAACGGGCTTAAAGAGATTTGGCGCGTCATAATAAATGCATAATGGATGAGTCTCTTCCTACAACCTAGAAGAATTTATTTACCATTATTAAGCTGCAGAAACCAGAGCCAAATAGAATAGGGAACCTACAGAACGCTCTGAGAAAGTAAAAGAACAAAAATCACGTTTTAAATCTCAAGTTCCCCAAACATAATAGAAAAATACAATTACCCGGGTCTAAGAGGAGGATTTGAGCAAGAAGCAATTTTTCAGAATGCAGACGAACGAACTGAGAAATGTCATCCGTTCAAAATGAAGGCTAATGAAAGTTCGTGAAATTTCACGAGCGATCTAAACAAAGGAGTCCAGCAGAAAGCAGATGAACGAACAGCAGAAGCCGTGTAGTGTGGAAACTCAAAGTTGGTTTGATAATCCCACGTTCTAGAAACACGCGTTTAAAGATGATATCTAAAGTTAACTCCTCAGTCACAGTCGCAGTCAGAAATGACTCAACATGCACATCAACAGTCGATATTTTGACTTTTGCATCCGGACAATAAAATATATGCTGCGCCTTGTCTTCGCTCCGGTAATCACTTTTACAACAGCCAAGGTTCCAAATTTCAAGCCTCAAGCTTGCTGAACATGTGTTCGGTCCTCTTCGAAGCGAAGACTGCTTGGCTTGCACTCGAGCGACACGATCAGTTACTTAGCAAAGATGATCGTCGTCCATCATCGCAGACGCCTATGTTTGACGAGGGAATACTCGATTAAGTGTGACTAAATAAAATTGTAATGAATCACCTCAAATTTTATGATGCGAGAATTTCATAATTAATTGCTTGCCTCAGTATTTAAGTCACTTGAGTTGCGAATGAATGACTTCTAAATGCGTTATTTACATTTGGGATTGCAAATTCGTCAGAACGGTTTCTGTGATTCCGCATCTGCGACCTCGTACGTTGTTTGTGCCAATGCACCGTGCCCAATGTAGTAATAAAATAATGCACGAATCCACTCACCTGCACGGATGTTTCGACAGCCAGCAGAACATGAATATAAGAACTCAACTTTATGAAGCATTAAATACTCAGCGAGGAGTGTCTCATTGCAAATTGAATCGGAAAGATTTTCATGACGAGCTCGTAAAATGTGGAACGCCGAATGCTATTTCAGATCTCAGCTGTTTCTCACGGGGTGAGGAAAATGCTCGTAAAATCTGCCGTTCGTTCATAGCGTGCCTGATCGTTTAGCATGGCTTTAATGACTTTAAGCTAATATTGTAGGTCTCCTTCATCCTTCCAATGGTCTAACTCTAAAGTGGTTGCATATCGAAATGTGAGCCAAAAACCAAATCATCCGAAATTTTAATAAAACGATAAACGAAAATATACGACGCGTTGGGCTTAATCGGGCTTGTAATTTATGAAATGGGGTGAAAGCATAAACACTTCGTGGTGCCATGAGGACAGATAAAATGTAATTTGGAACGTCTCCATAAAGCATGTCTTGAGCCTAAAAGTGTGCCAGGCAAGAGTAGATCTAAATTGTCGCATTTCATACACAAATAAAGAGTCCGCCTTTTCCATTCTCAGCAGATGACTGAGAGATTTTGTATTGCAAGAGTAAAGAAATATGGACTCACGAGAATCGAATTACTGGAAGAAAGCAACGAGCCGGACGCGTCTCGGTGTTGTCGAACGTGTGGATCGTTCGGTGAGTGGCTGGTGGACGAGTCATGCAGAATATCTTCCAGCATTTCAATGTATTCAATTGCGCTGCGTAAAATCTCCACCTTGGGCAGCCGCTGTTCGGGGTTGATGCAACTCCGTCGCTTTAGTTTTTCAAAGGCTTCGTTTACCTGAAAAATTATTATCAGTTACTCTGTCTAAAACACGTTGTCAACCTTCACGTGCGAAATCTGCCCGCCTTACTCTTCTCAGACGTCGCCTTTCTCTCAAAGTCGCCTGCTTTCTACGATCTATTGTCACTGTCTTCTTCTTGCAAGCTTTGCAGGCCCATAACAGGCACTTCCTTGCCGTATGTCCTTCACTGTCACCTGAAGTTGGAGCCAAGACATGCGGGACATGGTCCTCACTGCTGGAAATGCCGGACAATGAAGTCTCGTCGTCGTCCTGTATCTCAAGAGCAATGAAACCAAACTTTTGGCATCCAAATCACCAGAAATCTCAGGCGATTTTCCATGAAAAAGTGAGAAATGAGGCCTACCTCCGACTTCAGAGTGAATTCGGCATCATTTTGACCTTGCTTGGAGCGCCAATGGCTATTCTCTGCATCGGCGCCATTCATGTACTGATGCGGATGATGGATCTGACCATAGTTAGCACATGATGGGAACTCTAGTGGTTTTTTCTCATTCTCGTGATGGTGACACGGGTCATGATTGCGACCGTAGCGAGACTGAGTTTTGCCGTAATTCACATTTGCAGAAAATCTACTTGTGTAGTTCTGATTGCTTTGACTTTCTGGCGCCGTTGCACCCATCGAAAATTCGAGTATTGGGAACCTATTCGTATTTCTTCGATTGTGTCCACTATTCACTACATCAGGATCACTTGGAGAATCAGAATAGCGCACTTGTTCACGAATGGACAAATAATTATGGACTTGGTTGTCAGGCACCGTTTTGTCACTTTCTTGCATATACGCTTTCGAAGAGAATTTCATGACGCGAGCTGCGGGACGAACTCCTACAAATGAAATTCAGCCGGCATCGTACTCACGTAATTCCTCAGGCTGGAGTGAACGAAGAAGTCGAGGGATCTTGAGATTTTCTTCGCGTCGCCAGGGAGAAGAGAACGAAGGAAGGAACAAATCTCTTTGCAAGATTCACACTTGCTCCGCCCGTGCGCAGTGAACACACCTCGCTCCCTCGGCCCATGTGTTGAAAATCCAATTCGTGTACGATGAGATGATCATCAAATTTCGTAATTTGGTTAACAGAGATGACTTTCATTCATCTGTTTCGTTGGATACGTCATTGGCATAAGCCGGGGCATGGATAAAGCGCGCGGTTCGGAACCTAAATACGGTTGCCTCTGGTTCAGGTGATTCAGGATCAATTATTTCAGGAGCAAATGGCAGAAGCCGAGGTCGTTTCCTGATATCAACGTTAGAATAACATATAATCAAATAATCACATGTTTTAAGAGCATGAATCATTAATTCAGGAAGTGAACGGTTCGCAATTGATCGTTTGTGAATTGTATGCGGATAGATGTACGATATGATTACATATGATTATGCGTTCACGTCGTTGAAAGCACTTGGTGTTTGCCCGGTCCGTTGCACCCGCTAGACATAGACTGGTTGTACGCATCTGAGAAAGTACGCGGAAAAATTGAAAGTGCATGATACACCTTATTTTGGTATCACTTACGTTTGACAAGAAACGGAGAAAATGATAAATACAATTTAGTCATAATAAAACCTATATTTTTGGTACCGAAAGTACCGGAGCACCTGACTTGTTCATCCACTCTATTTTCTTTGCATCATAAATTGTAATTATAGAATAATGTGCTTCTATGAAAGGCAGGCTATTTCTGCATCTGCAGTAAAGTGAGGATCGAATTCATAAACGTGATTATCAGTCACAGCATGCATCTGAAGCATCCTGGTCGAGTCCGTAGTGGCCAGAGAGCCGACATCCTAACATCCAGTAGCTGGTAAATTCCGTAAACACCAATCTGATCTTGCAGCTTTGGGAACAGTCGAATGGTTAGTGGCATATTCGCCAAATTCTGAATGATTATTGCAAACTGTAACTTCATCCGAATTACCCAACTCATTTTTCAGAATCATGGATCGGAGCCAGACGTACGGCCACGAGGGGGAGGGCACGTATTCCGTGGAACCAGACTATGACCGATATTTCGAATCCAGGATTGAAAACTTGCACTTGGAACAATTCAAGTTCCCAAACGTAACTTCCATCAAGGATGTCGTCGAACTATTTGAGGACAGCAGTTTCGGCTGGTTCCTCCTGTCCTTATTGTGTGCAATTGCATGGATCGTGTACATCACATTTTACAGCTCACGAATCTCGGGGCTGGTATTCGGCAAAATCGCGAATAGATTTATAAGAGATGGAGATATCAGTATTGGTAAACACCATTTATAATTTAGGAGCGGTACTTACGGCTGAATGGATCATGAGAATAAATCATTTTTTTTCAGGCTCGATATCACTTTCAGTATTGGCTGGGAAGGTCATGTTCCGAGACGTGTCATTTAGTACGGAAGATTTCACGCTGAAGGTCCAGGATGGATGGGTGATATTTCGCTGGTGGCGAGTATATGTACCGAAGGATATTTCTGAAGGTACGCCAGAAAATCTAGGAATGGCAACATTGGACCATATTATATTCATATTCGTAGCTAATTTGTCCATTTCTAGACATGTCACATTCCGACACACGGTTGTCGATTCTACTTAATGGTTTCGAATACCACTTGTACAACCGCTCGGAGCTGTACTCTAGATTAGAGAAATTGTTTGACCTGGATCCAAACATTATTCCCTTTGCCAGCTTTAAGAATGCAGAGAAACCTGAGCCTACGTCTTCGCATCCAAAGCCTCCTTCTGCTGTAGGATACTCATGGAGAGATTTAATTCCAGTTATTAAACTAGAGCTTAATTGCGTAAGTCGCTCTTGCCAATGCCAATGCATCGCAACTTTTCACTATCTTTATGTATACTTTTTAATTTTGACAGGGACGACTAGTTTTCGGAAACATGCTAACTCCTTGTACTTTGGCTCTAGTTGTAGAAGAAGCTCATTTGATATACACTACAAAGCCTGCCGATTCAAAACTAGATCATTTTATGCATATTATTAAATGTAGAGGCGAAAATTTTAAGGTAAGTATATTAGTACAGAACCACAGTGCTCGACCTCGCCACATCATCAGATAACTTTTCCATTTGAAATGGCAGGTGCTGCTAACACCAAGCCCCAAGTATACTGGATTGAAGGATGACCCGCCGAGACTAATGGGTGAAGGGTTCGCTGTTTTAGCGTCCAATAAGGTCGAGATATATTATTATATGGACGAGCCAGGTAACAGATTACAATGCAATACGCTCGCCCAGTTGAAGTTCTATATATTGCTTTATGATTAGGTATTACTCCCACCGGGTTCCAGGCGTTGCAGTTAGAAAACGGTGATATAATGGAAGCGAATCCTCCCATCTGGGGAATTGATATTAAGGTGCGCATTAAAGCATGCTAAATTGAATTGCAGTAGTGAAATTTTTATTTTGTGCAGTGTGGCAAAGGCACCGATTTTAGCTACGGCCCTTGGGCTGACCGCCAAAGAGAACTTTTACACAAATTATTTTTTCCGCAAGACTATCAGTCGCTGAAGCCTTCTAGTCCTCCTAAACCTGGTGATAAAAGACAAGTTCAATCACTTGATATTCGTCTTTCGACTTTAACTGAAGCCACTATAGATATTTTATTTACGAAAGATGAGGTGAGTTGGAAATATAATGTTCTATATTGTACCTGTAGCTTCCCGAATGGTTAATGCACTATTTCATGTATTTCTTAGGAAACTAACGCTGTTCACATGAATATTGGTGCTGGATCATATTTAGAAGTAACGATGCCTTGGATTGTCCACACTGATGGCTATGCAACAAAAATTACAGGACAGCTTCTACACTTGGAAGCGTCAACTAGCCTTCAAGTGAGACTCTAATTGTCAAGCATTAAGCATCCTATATTGAACCTAACCGAAATTAAAATTGTTATGCTGTTACGAACTCTTGTTTCTAGTTTCGAGATCTCTATGAAAGCGAAACTTTGCAGTATTCGATTACGTGCAACTATCCTATCCTATGGAATGATCATCAGGATTGGATAATCAAGCTTACTGGGTGCAAGGCGTCAGGCTATTTGATTTATGCACATAAATGGTTTTTCCAAGGTTGATTCCAAGGTTTATTGAGCTTGACTGAACTGGCAAGTTGTAAACTTTCTGACTTTGATTCCAAACCAGCTCTCATCAATGATTGGGCGAGTCGGAACCTACCAGACATTTTGCATTTCATTCCGTATACATGGAGAATTAGTTTTGCATTGAAGGAGTTTGAATTGATTACACCAACAAACGAATACAATTGGATTGACTGCTCTTCACAGTACAACGAGAATGGTAAGCGTCATACATCACATCAGTCGTTCTCAGGAAATAATACTAAATTCACATTTAGCACTACTTGGAGCTTGCGGCGAGCTGTTTGAACTTTCCTTCGACCTTCCGTTCCACGAATTTTTCCCGGAGTCAATTCTATTTAAGTTCTGGATTCAAGTCGAGTGTGGCGACTTGAATTTCTACATTCCTGAAGACAGTACGGCACACATCCCTCTGCAGTCAATAATCCGTAGTTGCAAGAGTCGGAACCGGGACGGTTCTATTCGACCGAACTTACTGCCGCTGGATCAGCCAACGAAGGGGAGTAAAGTGAAAAAGTGGAGACACATTTGCCAATTCAGGTGAGCATTTATTTTTCTCTTAACGCTTGTTGGACACGTAATGCCATCAGCTTTGTTTTATGATTTTTTTCAGTCGGAATTGGATCGAGTGCTGGTCCGTGCCAATCTGTGCTGTGAGCGTTGCCTTCACTTATCACCCGATGCCACCAACTGGGCCGCCGCCTCAGGCTGATGTAACGACTCCAGAAAAAGAAGAAATACTTTTGTTGCCGATCAGAATTCCAGGAGAGAAGGAAACCCCCAAGCCGGTAACTCATGCGTAACTGAGTAGTATGAGATTACGCGTGGAGATCAAACCAATTGCAAACTTTCTCGTTTTTGCTCAGACGCCGGAACATGCCTTTATCATTTGTGATTTTGACCCAATAACTCTGCCACCAGACCTGGTTCATGTTGAGCTGGAAGTCGGGCCTTCTGTGTTACAGCTCTATGGTTCACTTCTCAAGTTGATAATAAACTTAAAGGTACTTAATTGGTGCTTCAGTCTATTAATAACTGGTTAATTAATGCAGCGTTTGTTTCCACTTTTCAAACAGGAAAATGTATTTGGTGATTATCAAGATTTTATCAATATGGAAAAGATTAAATCTGGCATAATTACCGGGACGTACAAAAGCAATTGCACCGGTCAGCAATCCAACGTGACATTGCAGAACCTGTCAAACATAGACCCAAGGGAATATCGGCCTTTAGAAGTAACCGTTTCCGCTACTCTTCATGACATACGAGCTCATCTCCTTAAGGTACTTAAGTCACACTCGATCTGGATTGGTTAACTTTTGTACAACATAATTCATATTTGCCCATAGAATTGCACCGAATCAGACTCACCGTGTCCAACAATCAGTATTGAGAGGTTTGGATTTGAAATGCAAAAGAAGTACGACGAGACTATCCTTCAAGTCCTGTTGTCTCCTGCAATGCTTTTCGTGTCCGACGACATCGACCGGTCAGAGAGCGGAGACAGACACTTGAATGAAGGACTTCTTACTTTGTCTGGGCTGCAGGTAAACTCTTTATGCACTAATTCACAGACTCGGCTACATTGTGTGGAGTGACTGATGATTTTGGAATTGTCAGGTTCGAGGTCACGCGATGTTCAGCAATGAAGGTAGAACACTCGAACAGGAAACATTGGAGTACGCATGGCTCATCGAAGTGCAGTTGGGCAAATTGAGCGGCAGATTAACGACGCCACACGTCGAGACGCTTGTTGCTGGATGCGAAACATTTCTCCTACTTGCACTGGATATGGAAAACTCGCTCCGATCACCGCACACTTTCTTCTCTTGCCATCACGGCTATAATCAATTTGAGTGCCCTGTCACAAACGAACACTTGAAATTGTATAGAGACAAGGGCAGTGGTGACGGAGTTGAGCCTTGTTTAATGCAAACTGAAAATGTGTGCCCGACATCAGAGGATATCAAGTACAAAATGCTTCGAGTAAGTGTTGATGCAATTGATCTCTACGTGGTGGAAGCTGGCTCTGTACTGAATCTTTGGGTAAGTGTTCTGAAAAGCAATCCCACCTTTATAAAGGCGGCATGAGGTTCTTGATTGGTTGATTTCTCTAGATTTCACCAATAAGATGTGGTCTTTGCAATTTACACGGAACTCTGATGAAGGAAGGGTTCACTTTACTGATTCCACACTTACAAGTGCGTCATTTTATCTCAGTCAATCCGTCCTTTACGAAGAGATTCCAATTCTCGGATCTGAATATTCAATCTTCCTCTGAAACAATGACTGCGAGGTAAAACCTATGGCTCACTTTCATCACGGCGGACTCACATTTACATTTCTATGAATTAATTTCAGCTGGACCTCCAAGATAGACGTAAATTCATCTGTGCCACAAAGTCCCGCGTCGACAGCTACACACTCTTTTTCATATCTGTGGCTCGAGGCAGGAGCCATCGTACTGGGGCCATTGTGCATTGAAGTTGCGGAAAAAGGAAACCCCAAAGCCCTAGCAATGCAAAATCTGTACGCTCAATTATCAATAGTTTACATTCACTATTGACATAGGTGCACTATAGTATTACATGTTCTACACTATTGACACGAATTCCATATTGCAGGTTCCTTATGAAGCACGACAATAAAACCAGGCGCCTCTGGCTACTTTGGTCAAACGAGTCAAAGCCAAAAACGCCCGAGAACCAATCGATGTTAAATGCTGGCGAAACCAACTGTGCTTGCACCGGTGGCACTATGTTCTTTGGTCGCAACTCCGGAGGACAGGTTCGTTTATCTCTCCAATCCCTGCAAGAATTCACATTTAACTTGCAACTTCGGTTTGTCTTTCAAAATGCAGAGGTTCTTCTGGCCAAGCAAGAAAGACTGGGCCGATGGAGTAAACGTCGCTTGCTTCCGGTAATTTTTTCAATTACACGAGAATTGCAGCAGTAGAAGTGAGCTGTTCACGTTTATACAGAGTTAATCGTGCGAATGAAGACCCTGGATTTGGTCAGAGTATTCTGAAGAAGTCGGCGTTAGTGTTTGATACTCCACCGTACACCACGCAAGGCTTTCCATTACTAGAACTCCATTCAGAGTGGAATCGCAATACACATCCCAAAGGCGAAGCGAAGACACCGTTCATTTTCAAGTCTTCTCTGCTCGCTGACCTGAGCCACACGTCGTCGTCGCTTCCTTCTAATAAATCAGAAAGGCTGAGCAACGTCGGGTCAACACTGCAGTCATCCAAGGTAAATATCTTGGCCTGTGCACCTTTGACCTTGATATGGACTGACTTGTAGTGACGCTGACGCTGTATTCAATGTAATTCAGGGTCGTCGACTGTCTAACCCAAACGCACCACCGTTGCGTCGACAGTCGCGTATTTTGGAAAATGCTTCTCCTCAGCTGGAACATGAATCAAAAGTTGAGAGCGAAGGTCCCACTCCCGAAGGCACTCGGGGACGGAACCAAGAAATAGAGAAGACAACATCCTTCTCATCTGACTCGAAGACAGTAAACGATTGCTTCCAATCCATTGATGGATTGAACGAAATAACTACTTTCGAAGACGCATCGACCCTCGGACGTCGATCATCGAAAACGGTCACCGAAGAAGCCCCCACGGAAGATATGATCGGCACAAAGGTATTTCTTTCGAAGTTCGTCGATTTCGCTTTACTTTTAATCGATATATTGTTATAATAATTTCTTAGCAACCTTGGAATGCAAGTTTCACCTCTCTGGATTCCCTGTCTGATGTCTCATTCATCTCTGCTTTATCTGTTCAAGAGGAGTGTATGGTGAACCTTCAACAGCACTTGAAGAAGCCAATTGCAGACTCTTCCTTACTGATGCCTTGCTACATGAGTCACTTGACACAGGTAATAATCCCTTGTTTCTTTTTTCATGTCCTGAGTGCGTATTCACTTTTTGAACATTTTCTGAACGCACAAATAAATACAGCTCAAATGCGACAATTGGCATATCAATGCGCCAACCATCGTAACGGACTCTGCCTCCTTCGTGCAGAGCCATGACGGGAAATTGACTTATGCTGGTATAAATCCATTTTCACATCTTTGATCCCCATGTTCATTTTTCATGCGAATTTATCGTTTCTGTCTTCGGTATTTGCAAAGGTTCCAAGTTTTCGCCACATTTCGAACCTCTAGTCGATGGGTTCACAACTTTGGCAATGGTCAACAGGAATTCGTTGCCCTCTTCCCAGTCTCTCAACACTCCCTCACTGTCTCGGTGCTGGGATTCCTTCAGTATTCCACCTGTACCACCCAGCGCTCAAGAAAAAGAACCTGAAAGTACCGCCGAAGATCATTATCGTTCATTGTATTGTTGTGATCTGCAACTGGAGTCAAATCTGACAGCCGAATGCATTACGGCAATAATTCGAACAAAGAAAGACATCAACATTATGCTCTCGCCGATGCTATTGGAAGCCATCGAGAAGTAATGCATATAATATTCGCACCGCACCAGGTTACAAGCCTTATTTTAATTCTAAACTGTTACTGTTAGGCTGGTTGAGGCTTTGACGCCTTCCTTAACTTCAATCCACCCAATCACGATGATAAATCACTTGCACAATCAATGCATTTCAAGAGTGGCAAGTGCGAATCGGTTAAAGAAGGAGAAATCTATGCTGTTGATGCGAATTCAAAGCAGCAAGAGAGCTACGGCAGTGCGGCAAGAAGAATCCAGTCCCCTTCATTCCAACCTCTTCGAAGAAACAACACTAACGACTATTCAAGGATCCGTCGTTTTGCCAAAGGTAATGACCATCATCCCACTTATACATATTCAAAAACGATTTGCAATACTGTTTCTGTTTCTAATCTTCACCAGATTAATGTCACCGTGCTGCAGGCCAGCGTGGTAGAGGAAGTGATCTCATTTTCAGCTTTAGATAATATACGAGACTTAATGTGTGTCTCCTTATTGGCCATTGCAATCGAACAAACAACATTCAATTTCATTGTGCGAGAGCAGACGAAGAAATCTGTCCAAGTCCTTTACAGACCATCAATCCTTCCCAAAATGCAGAAGAAACGGAAAAGTAAAGTTTCTGCCAGTGACTCTATGCTTGCCGAACCCGTTTTCATTGAAAACTCGGAAAAGCAGTCGGAGCTCATTTCCACTTCAATTGAGATCTCCAGAATGCACGCGCAGCTGAGGAGGTAGACGGTCGCAGCAATCCTTCTCGTTGCCGACCTTGCCATGCTTGACTAATGGTTACCTTACCTCCTCAGGTTGAAGAATGACAGCTCAATTCTTCGGGAGGCCGTTATTACAGCAATACCGAATCAACACTCTAAGGTAAGACTGATCCCAGCTTAGCAGTACACGTGTCCAGTCTATCTAGCACTTCGTAAGTCAAAGGATTATTCGCAATTTGTGCATCATTGCAGGTGCTGTTTAAGTTTTCGAAGATCCCGTATGGGCTTCAGGAAGTTAGAAGTACGAGGGATGGCGTCCTGGATAGTGGGAGTAGCACCATTAAGGAATCATTTACCTTCAGTTCAATTTCTTCGAGTGTAATCGACGATGGCGCCGCCGGCGTAGCTGAAAAAATAGACGGTCTACATGGCGAGAAGTGCCCGGACGAGAAATTGGGCTTCATCATGTGTGAGTGCGGGCTGGAAGGAATATCATTAAAGGTAAACCACATTCTGCTTGAATAGAAACAGCTACTTCTCGCCTGGTTTTGCTTCAACTTCAACGGTTTCCTTCCCTTATCAGGGTGTGAAGAATGCTGAGTTAGGGCAGAAGCAGGATGACAAGGAAGAGACGAGCGTCACGGTCTGCAATGAGCGTTCCAGTAGCAATATTCCAAACACATCATCGGCTACAAATCTTGCTTCTGATGACGAAACCGTCAAAGATCCCCAGAATAACAAAGAAGACATTCCTACCGTTGCTGACGAAAGCACTCTGCCATCTCAAAGTCAATTCTCGATCTCGATGGAGCAGACAGACAAGAAGAAACAACCCAAAGATAAGAAGCAGGGTCCGCCAAACGTTTCATGCGTTGTCCAGTTCGATGTGATGTGGTACAACTTC
Organism: Mesaphorura yosii; assembly: GCA_009869945.1. Classification (NCBI taxonomy): domain Eukaryota; kingdom Metazoa; phylum Arthropoda; class Collembola; order Poduromorpha; family Tullbergiidae; genus Mesaphorura; species Mesaphorura yosii. The sequence continues at coordinate 69,547 of WIXG01000076.1, forward strand.
GCCGCACCGCCCCAGACTCCCATCACACGAAAGATTGACTACACAAGGTAATTTCCAGGTACTAGTTGAATACGCGCAATAGCTTTAAAAGAGAATGCTGTTGACGCGTAGAGTCGACTGGAATCTTGTAAGCACTGCCTCCACTGCTATCAGTGCTTGGCTTAACCCCATCGACCGTCTCAGTTTGGCGATTGTCTCCTTACTGAAGGGCCACTCCCGACGCTCAGCGGGTTTGCTTGCTTCTTTAATGGCAGAAGCACTAGAAATTCAATCCATTCACCAACCCATGAAGGTACGCTCAAAATGAAACTAGTTGTTTCTTATGCTCCTGCCACACGACTAACATTATAAACACCATGCCCGGTACAGAGCAAGTACAGCAAGTTGACAGCGTTGGCGAAGACACTGCAGGATGACCCGTCTTGTCAACTCTGCGTGATTTTACGGCGATTCATAGCCCGAACAAATATCGTCGAAATTGAGGCGAATGTGGTCGAACCTGTGCTGCCTCAGTTAAGCACGTTAAGGCAAGGTGTGATTGTGTTGAGTCGCCAGTGGAAGAATGTCTTGTATACTCCACTTTTATTGGAACACAATTTGAAGTCCAAGAAGTCCAAGAATTTTACTGTGACATTCACATTGCCACAAACTGACGAGGTAAGACCCCACGCCAGTTTATTGAGTACCGATTTAGACTCGGAACTCATGGTTTGGGGGTTACACAGGAGAGTCCAGTATCGGATGGTGAAATGTCGGTGGAAGAGACAACTGACGAACGCGCAACGCTACTCGATACGGAACCAGGAACGGTCTCGCTCCAATCAATGCGATTCAACAAACGTATGCTTTGTCTCGCCAACCCGCGTTGATTCTGCAGCATTCTAAACAGTTTTATCTTCCAAACAGGATCACGGGAGAGCAACGCATCTTCATTCAGTGAAATCTTCGCAGCCAATGTAAGTCAAAGCAAGACGATATTATTTAGTATGAGTCAATTTGCGTTTCAATAGGGGCACAAGTCTTTGCCAACGCAGCACCTTAGCTCGACACGAGCAAGTGACGTGTATCCGATGTCTCCTTCCAATCCTGGAGTTAGTTCAATCTTCAGTCCTGAGAGCACGGATAAAATTAAACGGTACCTTGACCGTGCTAAGGAACTTAAGTTGAGCAGCAACTAATGTTTTTATAATTCACTTCCAATTTTCATAGTTTCAATCGCTTGGGCTCGTTTGGAAGTATTATAACAGGGAACTGGTCAACAAGCTCTGAGGACGATGCGAAAGCCGAGTCGGGCATCAGCACACCGGGCACTAAATTGTTGAATAATTCCAGTATAATCAGAAATGTCAATGAATGGAATATAAACAATGACAATCAGGTAAGACCAAAATAGTTGACAGCGCAGTCAATGATAATCTTCAATACTACTTTAACATGGTTTGTGTGTATCGCAGGTGTATGCAATAAATGACTTCATGTCGGAGCACGGACACGAAGAGAGTCTGTTGCTGGGTGCACATTCCAAGTTTCCTCAACACCCGTCGTTGATGTTGCTGGATGCTCACGTTATTTTTAAACCTCTTTTAACAAGCATGGGGCTCATGCCGCAGCAAATAATTGGGTACAACTTCGACAACTGGGGTTCCCACATGTCAACGAGGGTATCGATTGAAGCCTTGAAAATTGACATCGTAGAAAGTGAAGGCAAAGGTGTGGGTCAAGGCAGCTTGAGAGGAAGGAAAACCGGAACACTTAACATCTCACACGAGACTCCAGCCTTTTTGTGTGAAAAAATCTCATTGGATGGAGATTTCCAGAAATCGACGGACATGTCGAGAGATACGATCAGCAAACGGTCTGTGATCTACTTCTCCCGAAACTACTGGAAGAAGCAAGTGAAGAGTAGCTTGGTATTCTGCCTAAATATCGAGTACATATCACAGCAGGTAGATAATTTAAAGTCACAAGCTTCATATAGCGCATCCACGTTTCACGAGTGTGCTCTTGGTTTCAGGTAAACATGCCGCTGCTTAGACTCTTGCACCAGATAACAACTATGTACCAGAATGTCAGAGAAACGCAATTAGAACTGCGGGAGAGGAGACCCTCGGAAGCTACGAAGTCGAACTTGGCGCAAAAGAACAGTAGTTCGTCAGGGTCGGACATTCACGAGCCAGCCCGCGTGATATCTGAATCGAGAGAAATTGTGAAGCCAAAATTACGACCAGACGTCCCGTCCACCTCCGCCCAGGCCTCTGCAAATGACACCACCAATACTGCTTCAACACTTAAAGGCGCTACGGCCAGCCGTACACAAAGCTTTGCCCAACGTTTCAAGGCAGCCAATAAGTCAAGGGGACCGAAAATTATCGTGAACGGAACAGTCAAGAATTCAAGTGCTTCGCAAACTCCGACCTCGGTCAGAGGGACTGACTTTCCAGACGATAACAAATCGCCGCGCACGCCCCAAACGCCTGCAGTGTCCAACACTGGAAATCTCTCTCATCACAGTTGCTGGAAAACGATCTACTACTTGCTTGACCTGTATGCAACACGCCCTGAAACCAAGACCGTGTTTAATGCCAGGTAAATTCTGTCCCAATTTTTTCGTGCGGCAAACATAAACACTCGATCATGTGAAGCAGGCCGTCAGCATTGCTGGGAGACACTTCCGATGCTATTCAACAACGAAATACAAGAATAAACGCAGGAAGACTATTTGATGGCAGGGACCAGCTTGATGACATCGAAAAGGGTCTTGGCGAGGGCATTCAAGCGGCCTACGTGACCAGTTCCATGGAAAAACAAAAAGAAACCGGAGTTGAAATGCCAAGACTTTCAATCTTCGGAGTTGCCAAAATCCGAAGAACTCGACTTCTAGCTACGTTAAGTGGACTCAAGCTGGAAGCGGAAATAACCAATCTCCAGGCTTCCAGTGCGTTTAAAAAGAAGTTGCGTCCACCATCCATGGAATTGTCCCTGACCGGTCACGTTGGACAGACAATGATTGTGCTTCTGGAAGGACAGGCTCCAAGTCAACAGTATGTTGCCTCTCCCGAGTCCAGCGCTTGATTATTCGTCCGTACTTCTGTCTCAACTGATTGTTCTTGCTCTTATGTGTTTCAGAACCGTGGTGAAGATTTCTCTTTCCAGACCTGACATTTTGTACTGCTACATGAGCAAACGATCTCGAGACAAAAACTGTGCCTTGCTAACGGTTGGCCCTATCAATATTGACATTCCGCAGCATCCAGTGGTTCTGCATGGAATGATGACGCGAAGTACCAAGCAACTTTCAAGTACATTGCAGGTAAGACCATTGAAAACTCTACCTCTAAGCGGTCTATGGCTCGAGTATTTAATGCGTTGCGCCGTGTAGGAATTCCGAGTGAACAGAACATCTAGTCGCATTTCCCGTGGAATGACATTTGACGAAGTCGACTTCAATGCCCAAACAGCACACACGAATCAGTATTCCGCACCAAACTTCCCGGCAGAGAACAAAGAAAAGCCAGCTGAGACTCCATTCTTCCAGCCCCTGATAGTACAGTTCAACATACTCGTTGAGGTAAGTCTTCATTTGGCCTGTGACTCTGGAGCAGTACGTGATAAAGTGTCTTGAACTGTTTCTTTCAGAGCCTGAGCGTGACTGCTTCGTTGCTACCTTCGCTTCAAGCACAATACAAAATGGAAGCCATCAAGGGATGTGGAATTACTGGAAATAAGGCCAACTTCAAAGTCAATCTCCCGACTCATAATCTTAGTTTTACAACAAAATTAACTGTAAGTGCACAACATTGTGATCTTCGGGATATGAATACTGTATGAGGGTGAAACTGTTGCAGGTAGCCGAGGCAAATCTGCCGTCTGCGGCGAGCATATCTCTTCCTGAAATCGACGTTGCAGCTGAATTTGTTCAGGACAGTAAAGGCCCGTCAGATCTGGGCCACAATGATGGATTAGTTGTTCGCCGTGGGACATATCTCAGTTCAACAGCAAACATTGGTGCATTTGAGCACTGTCTAACAACGGACTTGCTAAACCACTTAGTGTTTGTGCAAAAGGTTGGGAATTGCATGACCAGCTCCTTTTCGTGAAAGATGAAATGAAACTTGATGTTGGTTTCTACCAGGTCTTCATGAAGGAAGTAAACGAAGTAGTATTCAAGATGAGTGGCGGTGACAAACCAGTTCCGCTTTGGGATGAGGAAAGCACGAGCCCCTTCAGAAATCTCTTGTTCACACTGGCCGTAAAGCTAAAGGTGCGTTTATAATACTAATCGTAAATCTTACAGAGCAGTTTGTAACATTACATGATCTCGTTTTGAAGGGCATTCAAATAACAGCAACGACTCCCACCAATACAGCCATGAGGCTAGAAACTGGACCCCTTGAGTTTCGAGTTAGCAACAGGGATCACGTGAAATCTCAAACTGGGGGCAAGTTTGTTGCCGTTAATGCGTCGTCGAACCATTACCAAAATGAGCCTGACCTTATACAAAGTCGGGTCTTCCTGAGGGCCAGTGTGGACGTGAACCTGAGCCTAGGGCAGCTCATCCGCAACATGGTGTTTGAAGAAGCTGAATCAGATTATCAGCAGTATGCGTTCTTTAAAACTCACATTGGTATGTCAGGCATTAAGCCATCTGCTATACAGCTTTGACCGAGCCAAATGATATTTATCCATGTCGAATCTAGATCTCAGAAACACATTCACCGAAGAGACCAACACAATTGACGATGCCGACAAGGAAGTGATTCTGATTGCTCTCACCAAGCCGTTGATTTACGTACAGCCTGTCGCTGTGGACAAGGCCATTTTAGTATGGCTCAATTATAAGAACGCTTATGAATATTGGAATGAACAGAGGAGTTCACTGAACACTGAGGTTTTGGCTGCTACCCACTTTCAAATGGTAAGCAGGCGACATGTACTGCGATCCGCCCCGTATCTGTTTCGGGATGTGGTGGTACTAAGCTGATGCGTTGGTTAATAGGCAATGGACAGAGTGCAGCAGCCCACCATTCTAACCGAACAGTCAAGCATACTGTTTCTTCAGTTGACGGTCGAGGACATGGGAATTTCTATTCCTCTGAATCCTTCACCACACGTAAACTGGCACTTCATAACCAGCCGGAGACTGGACTCCCAGGCCTGAAATCCTTAGTACATGTTTTTGCTTATATAATTTGCAGATCTGGACCGGGCGCATAGAAGAGAACCGAGGTGCGGTGGTAGTCACACTGGACAGTACAAGTATTTCTGCTTGCAGCTCTGGCTCACTTGTGGTAAGTAATATTCAGCACCTTCCTTATGGATATTCTGCCAGTAATTGTATCTGACACATATATGTTCGGTTCATACAGAGCACAGGAAAATTCACGGGTCTGTGCTTCCGCTTCTCGGAAGACATCATGGTGACAATGGATGACTGGAAGCCAAACCTGACTGACCCGAACGTGTTGAACTTTTGTGTTGTGTCGGAAGGGACTTACGAAGTCTGCTCAAGAACGAATTCCCAAAACCAGCTGCAAGGTAAGTCATTTGAGACAATATAACAACGTCGCATTCAGTAATTGCACCGTAACGTACTCCTCCAGATAACGCAAGTGCAAAATGGTTCCTGAACGTCAAATGGTCGATGGAAGGAGTTGATATGCATGTGGATGTCAATGTTGGGAAACAACTGTCTGCGTTGGGCCACACGTTGACAACTCTTGCAGCTTTCGAAGAGGAAGATGAAAACACGTCGTATCAGGGCAATATGCTAAACACTTCCCAAGACCTGCCAGATTTTGGTGATGAGAGACCAGGACGATCTCAGTCACAGGTGAGATCTACACAGCAAACACCAATCGTAGTGTTAATGCTAACATTGTCCTTTAAATGTCCCATTCAGGAGTTCGTAGTAATGAGACGACATAAGAGCCAAGGCGCGGAAGCCACACCCGGTGAGTTAAAGCAGAAGCGAAACCAACTAGAAAAGGAAATGCAGGAACGAGCGAGCTTCATTGAGGAGCTACAAAAGACGGGTGCATCTGAAGACGTCATTGAAGATGAAAGAAAGAAATTGCAAGAACTTGAAAACGTGGCCTTTAAGGTGAGAAAACATTTAATTTCGCTGGACAAGCAGACTTTCTGTATTCTCACGATGTGTTTTCACTTCACAGGATTTCAGAAGAGATTGGATCAAGAAGCTTCGCCGTCAGAGTTCAAAAGCTACAAGCATAAGGGACAAGTTTGGGCTGGGCCCGAGCAAGTCTCCTCACTTGAGGTCAAAATCGTTCATTGAATCCTCACCCGTGAAGGACTCACCGAATCCAGTAATGAGGTAATGTAAACGACCATTTTGGCGGCATTCACACGCAAAATACTCATCTTTAACTAGTTTAGAGGTCAGGTGGTGAGTAGGCATGTGCCAATTGCGGCATTTTGAGTATTCGTTGCACTAGTCTTATTACACTGTAACTGGAATTCAACCTGATTTGTGTGGTTCGTTTGCTAGTTCGTTGCCAAAGCATGACTCAATCAGTCTCTATTGTAGTTAACGCAACAAATTAGGATGGTTTAACATGGGCTTTTAGTTTGCCTCATGTCTCGTTTAGCCAAATAGCTTAGTCGCGTTTGTCCATGTACCTGTAGCTTTGGGTGGCTTGTTTGCGCTTATCCATCAGTTTGGAGCAGTAGATCAGAATGCTTTGATTGTGCATCTGCGTGATCTGAGGAAAGTTCAATGAAAACCTTCATGTGCTTATGGGAAACTACTTTATTATGTCTTATAGCCCTGTTGAAATTGCTCCTTCGCCGAGCACAGAGAGCTCACCAAGGGAGGGACCGTCGAGGTCTACTTCACTCCGGTTTAATAGGTCTAAGCAAAGGGTGACTTTCGGAGAGACCCAGCGGTATTTCACTTTACCAGTTACCTTGGTTTTGTTGGATGTAGCGTAGATGAGAGCCTTGTGCTTGGTTTTTTCGTTGTACAAAACCCGTTTTCAGTGTCCATTTCCGTACATAACACATGTTCGTCGACAATCCCCTTTCAATGGAATGCTAGCGTCTATAGTTTGCGCAATTTTCTTTCCACCGTAAGCGTATCGTGGACGGTTGTTTCTTTGAGTTTGTTTTTTACGCGTAATTATGAAAACATGCGCCTAATGCGAGTATCTGTATCACTTCAGGCAATATTCGGTGGAGAGTGCAAGCGTGACTACTCCGGAAGACGATGATGAAGAAATGGAAGTGTGGCTTGACCAGAATCCCAACAAACAAGGGTACTGTGCTTCGACGGTTTGAGAGCTGTTGTGACAGACGGGCTGTGGAGTAATGCTTGACTCGTACTTTCACAGAGACGGGTTGACTCCAGGCAGTTCAATGTCCCATAAAGCGCTCGAGCCGAACGTGGATTTGGAGCTGGATGTGAAGGTGTTCATAAACAGTGGCAAGTGCGTCCTGCACACCAAATCGAAGGATGAAGAGCAGGAGTCACGGTAAGACTATGTACGATGGTCGTCATCTAACCTGCCTTGTAAGCCCGTATTTCTGCGTGCAAAACAGCACAAGAAAACGAAGCGAACGCAGCGGGTCGGGCTACGATTCCTTAGTACACACTGGAAGCCCCATTGGATCCCGCAAGTCTGTCAAACAGAACACATCCAATTCCCGGTTCAAATCACCTCCTGTGAGCACCTTCGGGCAAAGTGAAGTCACCGTCTTTCACATTCCTGGACTAGATGTCAAGGTCAGTCACTTGCACTTCCTACTTGCCCATTGTCTTGTGAAACTTGTGCCTTGTCAATAGATCCACTATGACTCACACGTGCTTTACGAGGAGAAAGAGTCGCACATCTTTTCACCGAGACTTGACACCAGCAACTACTCGATTGGGTCTGGTCCACCTGGTTTTGCAGTTGGACGAAAGGGAGGCACCAAGAAGGCCAGTTTGTTTGCGTGGATGACCTTGCATTCTGTCCCGGAGGAAACAATTATCAGTCCCCACATCTTGGACTTCCTTGAGCAAACGCTGGAACCAATTCCAATGCCACTAAACCAAAAAGGTCTGGATGACACCAGTGTCAATACCGGTAAGGCTTTGCTAGCATTTTCCGCACAGCCTGATACATGAATCAACTGCGTTACTTTTTAATTCGTATAGAAGTGGCTAGCGGAGCCGCTAGCACCTACTACACATCGTTTCCAGTCGACGTGGTAGTATATTTTCACATGCAACCCTCAACGTTCAGATTTTCTTGCCAACCCGTATCACGGGTGGAGTGCATGCTCCGCTTGCCGTCTCTAGAGATCGTATTTTCGTCAAAACGAGCCGAAGAAAGCGAGTAAGTGCAAGATTCAATCAGCGATACACTGAAGTTGATAACACACGTGTAATAACTGAGCTTGATTTCACTTCGAAACAGTGCGTTCGAGAAAGCACCAAATGCCAGAGTTCCTATTCCAAAATCGAAGCTCTTCACTGAACTTGGAAGCAAGGACCTGAAGGAGAGTCAGTCGATCGTTGGTGGCATTAGTGTGACGGGATGTCTGTCAGATTTCTCACTTTACATATTCCATCCGTACGGAGCAGCTAAGAAAACAAGTAAGCCATGGCTTGATGTTAACACAGAAGCTTCGGGTCTTTACCTTCAATTCACTTAAATTATTCCAGCAACGGATTGGAGTCCATTGAGTGACAATGAACGCAAGGATTCTGTCAGCATGAATGTTGAGTTTATCAAGTTCAATCTTTCGAGAAGCCGAAAGGTGAATATCACGACTTCGAACGCAAACGTGTCCGACAGCAAAAACTTCCTTCAAAACAACTCAGAGCAACAACAGGCTGCTATCAGATTCTCAAGTATGTGCTATGAGTGCTATCCGTGCTTTAAGTTAGAGTTTAGTGAGTACATTCTCGTGTTTCGTAGTTATCGTTGACGTTGGCTCGGCCTCATTCAAGAACGACATGCGTCGTCTCACGGAAATACTTGCTTTCCCGAAAGCATGGTACCGGAGGTCAATAGTCCGAAGATTATTTCTTGGAGATCTCTCAACTGTTCCTGGGTACGGAGAAGATTCAGCTGTGTCTCACGAAGAGATGTCCGGCACTAGCACTCCAGCACATAAAGCGTAAGTGAAGGATAGAATAAAGTACTAGACGAATTGACAACTGCGTCACTTTAATAGGAATAAGCGGCGCAATTCTGGCCCGGTGGGTTTGACAACTGCCCAGAAGGAGAAGCTTCGCTTAAATCTCGAAGGAGAGAAGGAACTACACCGCAGAGGCAGCAAGCTGGATTGTAAGTTTAAAGCAATTAAATACTCGACTCTGTGTTTCAGTTTAGAATTACTCTATTAATTCTACTGTCGTACTGTCCCTCAGTTTTTACCGGCTCCCGGACATCTTTGAAAGACACGGCAAAAGATCAAGTTGGCAGCTCGAAGTGGGAAACATTAGTATTGTTTACGAGTAAGACTGTTCCTATTTACAAACTTTATCCATCCATCAGAAGAATCACATGATTTTCTTTGTGTTGCAGTTAATTTTACTAAACTCAATGTTCAGATGAATATGGGCAACGTCATGGGAAATGTCAGGTTCGTAATCATATAGTCAGTATTGCGATTCATTAATCTGGCAACGACTGAGATGACAAACTCTTTCCTTCGCAGTTGGCTTATTCGGGACGCCAAATCAGACGGCAGGCTTGCAATTGGCAGCAGTGGCCACAAGAATCTATACATCGGACTGGCAATTGACTCGTCTCACATTGATGCCAAAGGCGGTATCGTTGCTGGGACGTTCGAAGTAGTTCACTTCAACTCTTTCCTCCGAGCCAAAGAAGACACGGGCACAGAGCCTCATCACACTGTTGGATTCAAAATGAACGGGCTTGAGCTCCGCCTGGATTTTATGGGCACGAGTGTTCTGATGGGCAGAGTGAGCGACTTGGAGGTGACGCTGAGGGACGAGTGGCAGGTCCATATCCCACGCCGACCTCGAAGTGACGTACAAATGGCAACTTACCGGTACGTTTTGATTAATCTTCGTCTCTGCATGTCACAAGCTAATTAATTCTTCTTGTGTAGGCCGGCTGTTGTCTTCATTCATGGAGATCTCGGCTGGGACCAGCTTCAGCTCCTCATTTCAAAATCAACAAATATTGATTTGATTAAAATGCACTGCAAGCTTGATGAGTTTTTCAGTCAGCAATTTAAAAGTAGCAAGTGGGTGTTTTCTACGCTGAACGCTCAAGAAGCGACTTCCATGCCCCCGTCGAAACAGCCACAACAAACAGAACAAACCGGCCCAGAAAGTAAGGGGTTAAAAATAGCAAATGATTTTACACGTAGAGGATGATATTTCATACTTGTTGCAGATGGGTTCGGAGAAGAGCTCAGGAGTCATCACCACTGGCAGAATGTCCTCGGGAAAGTTTCACTAATGTCTCTTAGCTCCCTTGTTAATCCATTTCCGGCCACGGGAACAGTATTGGGCGGAACAATGGATCTTCATGGCAATAACATATCCTTAGCATGTTTTCACGGAGTTAATTTCAAAGCTAAAAGTTGGGCCCTGTTCAGTTTGAAAGAGCCTTTCATCTCGTTCTCAACAGAAGCCCAAGAAACTCATTCTCAAGGCAAGGCATCTAATTAATCAAGATTACGATTACGCTTGTTATTCCATTAATAATGAACATTTTGATGCCTACATTGCAGATTCAGGTGGAGTTCATGTCGTCCAAAACTTGAACTTTTCTCTTGGGCAAAATAGTCAGCAAACTTTGACAATAAGCAATGCACCACACGAGAGTATGGCCATGGTGTGCCGGATTACAAGAAACGTCATGTTCCCTCCACAATTCAGGACACTGAATGAATGGTTCCACTATGCATTCGCACCTGGTGAAATCGATGGTGAGTGCACTTTTCGATGTCAACAATATTCTGGAAATTGGGAAGTCACGGCATGCCTTTCATTTCATTAATTTTCAATACCTTTCATTAATTTCTTGCAGATGTGCAACGGTTTCCAAGTTTGGAGAGGGAACGAGAGAGGTCGGATGTGCCCGGTCGTTCTGTGGGAAGGCTTCATGATCCAAACCACAACCGAGAAGTAATATTTGCCTTGCCGTCCATGGAATTATTTTTTAAGACTGAACATTTACAAGCAGTTAAAACAATCAGTATAGCAGGTAAGTGTTAGTGAGGATATACAGACATACATGATTTGAGAAGGAACTGGACAGTCAGATTCTGCTATTATACTGTTATCACAACTGTATATTGTTTTGTAGAAATATTAGATAGACCAGAAGTTATATGCAGCTTCATAACCGAGTTTGCCGATCATATCTTCGTGACGGTTGACGCCGAAGCGTTTTTCTTCTTGCACGATCTTATCACCTCATATATTAGGGAAAAGGACAAACTGGTAACATTACATCTATAAGCCATATGGGGACATATGAGCGCAAAAAATATGAAGTTTTGATAAATAGGTGTCGGCTCAGTTGGCGGCTGGCAGAAGTCAAACTGGCGCGACATTAGAAGACAGAGAAGCTCAGATGCCAAGTACTTCTATGATGGAGTCAGAGGCCGGTCATCTGGACAAGAGCACGGCAACTTCAGTCATAACAACAGTATCCACATTAGAAGAGTCCGCATTCCAGAGAGACCCGAGAAATTACCATTGCAAGACCTGGCAACTGGAGCCGACTGTCAGGTTTGTGTGGAATGGAAGTATTCACCAAGCTGTTGAGTCGGTTTATTCATTCAATTCCTCCAACTTACAGGCTACTGTCTTGGGCTGGCAAGAGTATCGAGCCATATGGTGTTGACTACATCCTTCATAAGCTGGGCTTTTCTCACGCGAGGATAACAATACCAAAATGGATGCAAAGGGGCTTTATGGACCCACTTGATAAAATTTTATCACTGCTAGTCTTTCGTATGATAGATTTAGCTAAGAGCGATCAGCAGAAGCAGAAGCACGATGAAAATCGAGCTATTAAGTGATTCGTGATTCTGTCGCGAGCATGAAAACCTAACTGACTGATGGGTTTCTCATTTTTTAAAATAAATAATTGTGATTCAAGATATTTCGTTTTTTTTTGTCTCTTTCTAAACTTCGCTAGAGAAATGTACTCAACACGAAAATTCTCGTAAATTCGTAATGATGCTCAGGATTAGCGCTTCGATGTTAAAATAGTTTACTTAGATGCAATACCGAAATGTGATCAAATATAAACTTGCTGTGTACTCCATTCTGAGTTTAACCTTTGCCAAGCCACTAAAACAATAAATGTACTTATGATCTCTGTTGTTTCATTAACCACGTCTTGGCTTCTTGATCATCACTTTCTGGCTCAAAAAATAAAAACTATAAGCATAAAAAATTCGCACCAAGAATTTTCAGAAGTAAATCAAATTGTTTATTCATGCAAGTTGTAGTCGTCAATTGGACTGACTAAATCGTGCATGTTTGGGTGAACACTAAAATTTTAATACTTCTGTTATTCCACGCATGTTTTATGAAGACTGAAAACGGGTGTCGTCTCGCTCAAGGATTTTCAGTTTTTACAGGGCTAACAATTATCTGCTGCACGTAATTAACTCATTGAAGTTAAGTCTAATACAAAATAGACAGAGGCAAGTCAAGAGGTTTTGATTATGACAACGTTTAGAAAGAGAGAGAACAAAGACTTACATCCTAACGACTAAGTTACATTAGCACCAGATTCCATCATCTCATCGTTAAATAAATCTACCACATATGATCTAGTATATTTATGTCTATTGCAAAATCACATATCGTTTACAAAATTGATGAGTTTATAATTGTAATCTTCTGCCGTCGAGTCGAGTTAAAAGTAGTGATTATTAATACTGACAAATTTTGAAATAGTCTCCCAGTACTCATTCCTGCTAATACTTTTGTATTCAATTTTTCAACTGTGTTTCAGACTTTCGCACCCCAACTTGGGATCGTACATTCATTCGTGAAAATAGAGGATTCAGAGTTTGAAGTAGAAATTTTCTAGAAGGTCAGTTATGTAGATTCTATCACTTCCTATTTGTACTAGTATGTTTAGTAAAAAGGACTGTCGACTATCACTAGTGTTAGTAAGAAGGTTACACTTTGGTATCTAATTGCTAATACAGTCTAGGCTACAAGGAGACAGAGTTTACAAGACAGTAATCAAATGGTCCACACTTGTACCTTCTCAACTATGCACCACCAGTGTGCGTGGTCATAATATGAAGAGATTACATGCAAATTTTGCACGTACTTTTCGATCAGTTTGTCCAGTTCACCCTCGCGAAACACGTGATAGTATCTGTGGTAGGTCAAGAGCGCCGAGTCCTCCGTGTCCTCGGTTCCGGTGAACCAAGTCTTGGACGGGTCCAACCTCTTGACACTCTCCGCGCTTCCGCTACTCCCTGCCTTCTGGCTAGATGGCACGGGTAGTGTGATGAGTGACGGGTACGACGACTTGTGGTGGGTGGAGGAAGAGTTTGTCAAGGAAGACTTGGCGGAGGTCCACGAATCGAACGAGTCCCCGCCCCGAATTGAACAGGAGCAAGTTGAGGACATGCGGATACTCGAGTCCAACGAAGGGTTTCGGGACGGCTGCTGTTTGCCAGTCAAGTTCTCGATGGAGTCGAATAATGACTCTTTCTCTTCAAACTCCTCAGAAGTTTTGGCTGCCGCTACCGAATCGGAAGAGGAGTATGATGCGGTGTCGCAACTGGCACCCTGCTGAGCCTCGTCTTCGAACTTTGTGTGCGGCGACTCGTCTGTGATGCTCGCGGGCCATTTTGCGTCGGGACCTTTCTGCTGGAACTTCTTCACTTCGCCAAACAACATTTTCTCGCCGGACGTCCGTCTTTCGGGCGTTATGCGCTTGGAATGCTGATTGTCTGTGTGTAAAATGTCGGACGGCAAAGAGTGCAACCACTCCGACGTGTTTCCGAACCTGGACATTGTGTTTTTAGGCCGAGCTTTGGGACTTGAGGTCGAGGCCAGGTTGTCGAATGATGATGACAATATCTTGCCGCTTCGTTCTTCGGTTTTGGGTTGGGGTAAACTTTCTCCGCCAGACTCGTCCTCATTCTTTTCATTATCTGACTCGATGAGCACCGGCAACTTGCTGCAAGGTTCAAAGTGCATTGACGACACCTTGTCGGTTTCAGTCCCCGTTGAAGCCTGTTGATATGGCTGTGGAGGTGGTTTCTCTTTCACTTGATCGGAAAAGAACAAAGGCCCTGCATGTTCCTTCGAAGTATCTTTGGAATCCTCCGACTCGGTTAAGGCTGTTGAAATTTGTTGTGCGCTTTCTTCGTTCAGGACACTGACCACGCTGCTCACAGAGTTTGGCGAGGACGAAGAAGTGTCCGAAGTGTCGACGTCGTCCGTTTCAGGGTTGAACAACTCCAAGGCCAGTTCTTTCGGCAGACTTCGTCGAACTTGCTGTCTCGTTAATATAGTTTTGGTTTCAGATACAACGCCTGGCTTCCGGAGCACGACGATCTTTTCAATCTTCTCGCTCTGACGCTTTGTGCTTTTTAATGGAGTGCTGGAGGATTCGACGGTTGCTGCTGTGTCGTCACTGATTACGGTTAGCACGGCTTTTGAAGACGATACCTGCGGTGGATCTGTGCTAAGTGAAGACTTTGTGAGCGGTCCCTGAGGCTCCGTATGTTGTTGTGGCTGAGGAGAAGTGGACGTCTTTTCCTTCTGAAGGAGAACTGAACTTGTTTCTTCAAAGACAAATTTGACTTCAGGCTCCTCAGGCCTTGCGTCGTACGGCATACTAACACCAGCAGGTGGAATGGGGAATCTTGTTGGGCTCACATCGGGACTCTTTCTGCGACCGTACAGTTCGGACGCTAACGGTGAAGGGCTCTTCGGAGTATTGTAGTTTGGCGGTGAAAGTTTGGAGGCTGGTGATTTTGGCGATCTGTCCGAGTCGGTACTGTTAGCACGTGTGTCACTGTTGAAGAAGCAGTTGTCGTTCGCGGTTACAGAATTCTCGTCCACCCTCGGAATGAAGATGACTGACGCGAAGCTGTCCTCGGAATCGACGCTCGTGTCACTCTGGAAGCTGGAATCTTTCGAACTATCAGAGCCTTCCTCTCTGGACAGTTTCCGAACATGTCGTACACCGGGAATGAGCTTCCCGCTTCCATTGCCATTCTCGTGGCCAAGTTCATTTTCAGAGGGTCGTCGCTTCAGGTAAGGGGGCGATGTGAGCGGACTCATAGACATACTTCCGTCGTTCTTGCCAACGTTTAGCGAGCCAACTGAACTCCGTCGCAAGAAGAAGGGCGGGAAGAGTCCGCGTCGTTGCACTCCTTCCTTCGACCCACGACGCAGCAACGAGCCGTTTCCAACTCCGTTGTCAGCCTCGGTGTTCTCGTCTGTGGTTTTCCAGTTTTTGAGCATTCGCACGAATCCGTTCCGGATTGAACTACCGCCCTGCATGACTTGCTTCACTGTGGGATGACTGGGCGAAGAAATCGGCTCGTAGATTCCAGAGTTGGTGTTGGCGCCGCTGGTGCCGTTT
This sequence comes from Mesaphorura yosii, assembly GCA_009869945.1. Taxonomy (NCBI): domain Eukaryota; kingdom Metazoa; phylum Arthropoda; class Collembola; order Poduromorpha; family Tullbergiidae; genus Mesaphorura; species Mesaphorura yosii. The sequence goes on from WIXG01000076.1 coordinate 85,107, forward strand.
TCTGACGGCTCGGAGCTTCTGAACCTGTTACTAAGGTTGGTTTTCAGTAACTGAATGCGCTTCACGTTCGAATGGTTGAAGAAAGCTTCCTTCATCTGATCCCATCGCGTGTTCTCTCTCCTTGTGTAGATAAGTTCCTCGTTGAGCGAGCACTGCTTCTGGATATTTTGCCTCAGTTTCTCTTTTTCCTTAAGCCGCTCCGTGAAAATAAGGTCTTCGTTCAGGGAAGTTTGCTTCCAGATGGAGGAGAGTCCGTGGTTGACGCGAAGCGACTGATCAGGAGGCCGCAGAGTGCTACTTTTAAACTCGGGTAAGTTTTTGACAGACTGCTGGATATCCTTCCAGCATGCGCCATCCGACGAGAACTGTTCGGAGGGAGGAAGCTGAGTGAAGGTGTCGTCGTTGCGGTCGATCGCCTCGTAGCTTGTATTGCTAAGCAGTGATATCCTGTGTTCCAAAAAACCGCTATCATTGTCACTCGCGCTCGGATGCGGAGGACTGGAACCGAGTGACTGCTTCTGCTTGACCAGCACTGGTCTTCCCCCCGCTCTCTCTTTCTCAATCCCAGCACTCGTGCTTGGAACCGCGTTGGAGGTTTCAATCGAGGCTGAGAAAGTGCTGGAGTCGGAGTCCAGCTTGATTATAATCTTGGTGTCATTTGAACTATTCATACTGATTTCCAGCGACTCGAAACTGTCTGTCTGCACCGCTTTGTGACGCACAAAGTCCGGGAACTGAACATTCGGGTCATCGGGGGAGAAATTTTCTGAAAGACTTGGCGGTGGCTCAACCATACCGGCGGCACTGGTGCAAGGTTTGTGCGCTGAGTTGCTGCCATTATTGTGAGTGCTCCGCCTGAAATGTTCGATGGGGTTTTTGCTTCCTCGGAAGAAGGATATCGGAATCATGCCCAAGAGGTCGCTTAAGCTTTTCGATTTAGGCTGCACGTCAATGGTATTGGCCGACTGCTGGATTCCACACGTCGTCTCGAGCGTGCGTCGTCTGAAATCACCCCCAAGTTCTAAATACTAATCTCAAACGACCAGGCGTTAAGCAATTATGATTACCTTGTCGGGTTCAAAGCATTCGACAGGAGAAATCTACTATGAGTTGAATCCTGCAACTGAAGCAGTTCTGCAAATTCGGTGGATTCGAGCTGTCTCAGCTCGATGGGCATGAAGTCCTCCAAATTGTCGTCGTTTCCCGCCGCAAATGGCTCGTTCAGCTCGTCCTGGTCTTCGAAGCCTTGCAAGAACCAAGGCGTCCGGCCTCCACGGTTCCTCTTTGTGCCGGCCAATTTCTGCGTAAAATCATCAACATTGGAATCGTTTCATCGATACACCTGCCGTGCTTGTAGGTACAATTCATGCAATCGAAAAATGACCAACACGAAAACGGGATGTGTCTCACTCAAAGTATATGTGCGTTTTACCTGCAACGCTCTCCGCACGAAACTGTAGCAAGATTCGTTTGGACTGGATAGATCGGAGCTGCTATGTGAACTGCTTGGATAGTGAGGATCAATAGATCGTCCGCGGTGCCGTACTTTTCCTGCACGTCTTCTGCATTCTCGACTACGTGAAAGTAAAAAAATTACTTCAGCACGTAGTCAAAGGTATTGGCTTAAAATGCTTGAGAGCCTCTGCATCGGCACCCCGGTAGTCTCACGATTGCATTATCCTCCTGCTCTTATTATCTGCTAATTTCCATTGCAATCAGATTCTAATTCTAGACTTGTTTTACCTTAACGAGGGAAATGAGTCCGAGTCCGAGGTTTGCGTGTAAGCATGGTAATGGGTGACATCGTCGTCCGACGTGGTCGTCGTCGTAGAATTCAGATCACGTTCAATTGACGAGGTTTTATCGTCGCTGCTGGAAAGCGTTGGTTTGTTCCAGGGAACAAGAACATCTTGCGAGTCAAACTGTGAACGTCAAAACGAACACATTCGAGTAACCTGAAGTGGCTACTTGCCTTACGATGGCGCATTGCGATTGCATTCACCTTTCTGTGTCGCTGTTCCATCGCCCAGACAGAGACCATGAGTTTGCCACCGATTCGCAGCACTCGCGACAACTCTTTGAGTGCCTCCACTCGCCGTTCCATTGTCGCAAAATGATGAATGACAGCCACGGAGAGTACGGCATCAAAACATTCGTCCCGAAATGGCAGCGTCAAATTGTCACAGACGAGGACCTGCATTCGATGGTGAAAGGGTCATTTCGTGATATTTGCACAACTTCATTTTGGTTCGTTACTCTGAGCCCTGACATGGCTGTCTGTCGTATGTCGTTCGGTGACAAATAAACTCGTACCACGAGAATAATGGACTAAAGAGGACACCGCGACCGATGCTGGACAAAGAAAGGTCTTAACTTCTAGTAAGGCAGACAGGTCGTATGCATTGCTCTGGGGAACTAGAGACAATTTATGGCTTTACCTCGTGTTCCTTCTCACGGGCAATGCTGGTGAGGTTCACACAATGATCAAGCCCAATTTTGTAGATGTTTGGATTCACATCCAAATACTTCCCGTTTCCACAGCCTGCAACCAATAACAAGTAGATAACCACGGGCGTAATTTCAGTGTTTACGCGGCTGCGGTATGCTCTGTAAGCTATGACGCATGCGGAGCGAGATGTTTATTGATCCATTTATTATTATTGCTTGATTTATTATTCAAAATCATTAGCCAAGTACGGACGGCAGTGACTGCAGTCGACAGCCTCTTTCGCCTTGTTGCTAACTCATTTATTAATTTATCCGGTTCATGCGTTTAACCGAATAACTTTTCTACTTGGCGAAAACTGAAAAACAACAGCGCGACTCGGCAAGTGCGTTAAGGCGCACGCAAGTATTCTAAATCTACCAGGCCTACATTTATCGCCGATAGCTAGAGCGTTGTCTGTGTCGGTGAAGAAGAGGACTCGCGTGGGCTGGCAGTAATCCGTGTGTGGGTTTCAGATCAACAAAATACAAATGTCAATGAGGATTACAATACACTTCTTGTATTGAAATCTGCAAAGTACGTTTGTCCATTTGTAGTGTAATAAAATCTCGCAACTCTTTGCCATCCGTTGTTGTGAATTGTATCAACAGTAATTTGAGCCGAAGACACACGCTTTGAAGTGCATTGTTCTCCAACCGCGCTGTCCAATAACTCTGCTGCCTTTCATTGTTTACTTACCAACGTCACAAACGACAGATCCAGGCTCCAAATCCAGCAGGAACTGTTTCACCCTTGGCCAAATTCGGTGCCTGGGATCGTTGAAATGGGACGCAATCTGCTGGTACACGTCGTGCACGTACGCCTTCTCCAGTGCAATAGACCGGGCTTCGCGCTCCTTGCTCGAGGTACAGTCGTCCAGTTTGACGGAGTTGATGCTCGTTGAACTCCATACTGTTTCCATTGTCCACTGACAGTCTTAGCACCTGCGGTTGACGATGAGCGTTGAAGCATTCCTGCATAAATGAAACTATCTGTGTCGGAACACATCGGCAGCCTTACTCGTATGACCTTTTTATGGCTCAAGCTCGATTTCACGGAAATGAAATGAGAGAAATTAATTTAATTTCAGAATACGGAAGCCTTTATGCACTCGCTCACTTTGAGAGCAAGAAGTACGAAGTTTCCAAGCTTAATCACAAAACAGTAATTAAATATGCGGCTTTGTTTGCGTGTGTATGAGGACTATAGATGGCGGCTCTGAAAGTTATTCCCACTTGTCAGTTCACAGCATACCGCTTTTACATAATTGAAGAAGAATTGCATGCAACTAGTGCAATTTTCATTCCGAGAAAAGTCCTTTTAATGTGTGCTTATAGCAATGAAAGAGATATAAAAGCACGTTTGCGAATTCTTTGATCCTTGTAAGCTCGAGGATCGAGCCCTATTGTTCCATTCAACTTTTATCTTGACTGGAACAGTGAACCGTTCAATTTCCCACTGTCGATGCAAAAAAAAATCGAGGCTCAGCCGTTTCACTCCAATTCACTCGGCGTTTATTTGCAAAACACAATTCACAATTGCATTTATTACTTCCTTCTTTCATGTTTAACAAAACGGGCCAACCTTAAGATTGGTTCAAGGTCAGAATCAAAGCAGAGCGCTTCACTCTCATTCGCCTTGCAAAGTGCCTAATTCGTTATCATGTAGAATATGCCACCCTTTGATTGAAGATGAGATAGCATTTAGCTGAAGGCTTATCTGGCAACATGAAAGATAAACTGAGAAGTTCGAAACTAGAAAGGGGAATGTTATGCAGGCGAAGTATCCAAGTATCTGTGGTCTTAAAGAAATATCCGTGCTTCGGATAAATTACATGAAAAACACGTCAAAAAAAGATCTTTGCTGGAGGACTTAAGCCTTCCAAACAATTTCTTTGCCCTAACAGGCCCGCCGCTGATTTTGGCTTCCAGCGCTTACCAGCGCTCCGATTTCTCGGTTTCTGCGTGGGTTTCCACATTGTTTGAGATACTTCACTTCGTTTTCGGCGCACCTGCCTTCTTTATGGACTCGAAAACGCGAAAGTTTTGGAGGTTATTTTCCTCTCTTTGAGAAAGAAATAAAGCTGTCCATACCCTGTACTAATGTAATTCTCCGTAATTTTATATTGTAAAGAAAATTATGGATATTTTCTTTGGAAAACATGACGAGTCGCAAATTAAATTTACCTCAGACTTGATGTGCATCAATGTGCAAGCATTATTGAGTTTAGTACGAAAGATTTCTTTTTTGTACCAAGAAACAAAGGCGACAAATTGCTTGCTGTACATAAAGCGGCACTAAAATGCTAACTTTATTACCAGACCTGAAACGAAAATCTTTTGTGGCGCACGCATACGTGTCGTTCGTTTGGTAGCAAACATTGAGCTCATAAATTCGCAGGCATAAAGCGAGTGGATTGGTTATAATTCCACCACCAAACACCTTTGTTAGCTTGACCCTTCACATTCGCAATTTCGCTTTAGAACTTTAATTTCGTTGTTGTGCTTCTTTGCATCTGGAAAAGGATTATGAAGGCTTTGATAAATCTGCTCGTAAACCAAAACTGCCGTCCTGCTGCCTGCTCCCAAATTGATTTTCATTGCATATGTAAAGCCATCGTTTGTGTTTTTGAGAACCCAGCAATGGGACAAAGTGTCAGTTACAGGCCTGATAATTTAAAGGCCACGCGTTAATATTCTGTCGAAAGGCTGGCATTTCTGCAGTCGAAGAAAATGCTATGCCAGAATCGGATAATAAGACGAGAAAGTCAAGAATCAAACCGACTAACACGTCATGTCAAGAAAGAGACTAAAGAAAGCGCTTACCCCGTAATCTTCACATTATGTTGTTTTTCAAAGCGTGAAATTCAGCCAGTCTCGTCCTAGTAATTAAACCCGTCACCAAGCATAAGAAACAGGGCAGTGTAAACACTTACTATGCTACTACGAAATGAAATGTGAAAAGGAGTGAATGAGCGAGTATGACAGAGTTGAGTTCACAGTAGATTTCAAAACACAGACTTAATATTTGCCAGCGAGGGCAATCACTGATCTCGACATGGCCATGATAAGAATGACATGAAAAAGAGACACAAGACAAAATGCAACTTTTATTCGCTACGATGACATGAATATCACAGACGACTTCAAAGTGCTCACTTATCACTCTCACCCAATTGTGCCTTATCAATGACTTTATGACATTAATAAGAACTGATTGGTTTGTACTTCTATATGCCTCAAACTGATTCTTATCTGCATTTCCTAGCAGACTGGAATTTCTCGCAGCCTAAGTTACGAGCTATGCAATCTCGTCTGCTTCATGCAAAACTGGGAAGAAAGACTGGGCTAAAGATGTGGAAATAATACACCTATCGGTGACGGTATTGTTACATTTGTACTACGAGAACAGTGAATGGATTCTAGGACCGTGCACGTACTTTCTCTTGCAAAACATCAGTTCAGATCCGCACTCAAATGTGTGTGAAAGAAAGTCGGACAGTCATGCGCCTTCACCGCCTTCGCTAAGCCTACTTCTGGCAAGTCGATATTGGAACTCACTGCGTAAGCGAAACGGGAATGTGTTCACTGCTTTTCCCTTCCAATCTCCGGGCTACCTACGTCAGCAGGCTTGCAATGGGTCTGATACGTTCTACAGGAACCAGCAAGCAACCTTTCCTGTTCTCGGATTTGTTTTTATAACAATGCAACTTACTACGAATCCAGTACTGCGAGACGGAGAAGACGAATCAAAACTTATGCTGGAGAACTGTTACTCAGCTGCAATTGCAAAACCAGGACACTAATCCTTCTCCTTGCAGGTGCCTGGAGCTCAGCTTAAGCGATAGTATCGCTTTAGTAGTGCAGGGTATCATCAAAAAGGCGACAATTAAAGTGACAGTGACAATTGCAACCATTATAGCACAAGCGATCGAAATGCATAAAATGCAATATTGCATAAATTAATATACGCATTATTGCAAAAATAAGCAGCATAGAAATAGTTCGCCTGTTCCCAAACTGACGAAACCGCGACATAGCCCAAATATGAGGCCTTCTGAGTTCTGACGCCAGTGTCACGAAACGGTCTGTACCGGTTTTTGTCCTAAACCACAAAAGTCTCAAATTCAATTGCAGGAAATAAGAATTGCTCCTTATGAAATTTATTTTTTCCTTAACTGTGGCACGCTTCGGCGGCGTCTTCTGCAAGTTAACCGATCGCACAAAGATTTCCTGGAATGCGTAAAAATGCACATCACATAAAAGTGACTGCCTCGTCTGCAGGAGCGAGTGTGAATTAGTCAAGACGCTGACTATCTGATCTGAAACCCCCCGACTGGGTCTCAAACGTTCGGGACCTCTGCTGTCCCATGCACGTCATATGCAGCAAAGTGGTGAAATTGTTGACCAACACTCCTCTTGCAAGCGAGAATAAGATGCATGCTGCTTCGGATACAGGCAGGAGCTCTTGAATTAATGTGGGCACACCAATTGATCTCAAATTATCAGGGGTAGGTGGCAGGAAGCAGAACTTTAGACCACGAGCCCTAGATGAAGAGACCCGTGAGGCTTTATCCAAGCAATGAGTAAATGAAGGAATCTAATTCGGGCATGATCCAGGAATTCTTGGCCCACTGTTATTCTCGTAAGACTGTTTAAGTAATACATGACAAGTTTTATTTACTCTTAAACGAGCATTAGTGCACAATGTAGAATAGCCGTGCTTACTTAATAATACATGAGCTTAATCTTACGCCTTCTATATGAAATATTTTCGGAAAAGAGATCATGGCGTTACGTTTTCCTAGAACACGTGTCTGTCTGATGAATGAATGCAGATTTAACTTAAATCATAACCGCAAGAATTAAGATTAATGAAATAAAGAACCACAGTTTGTTACACGCACATCGTACACGAAAAATTCTACTTCTTTAGCATTAAATGCTACGCTAAATTGTAAAGTTAAGCTTTAAACATGTGTTTATCTATGCGCACGACCGACTCTAAATACAATGTAATGCTGATCCTTCGCAAATTGCTCATTGCAAGTCCAGATCAGAATAAAATTCAGTCCCTCAATATTTACAGCGGTCCTTTGCAACAAAATGACTCCTCTGACAGACATTCTCCGGCTGACTTGCTGGAGTTGTTCAAGGAAGTTACGAAACTACGAGTTATAAAAATAAAGTAAACCACACAATTCTCAAGTGATGATTAGATGAAAGGAACAATCGATAACATGTCAAAGATCATGAACGTGAATGTGAAGAACATTCGGTCAGCTATGCCAAACTAATCAGACGGGGTTTAAGCGCTTCTGTTGGAGGATCCAGATCGTCGTGAGCTCCCGCAGTACTTGACCATTTCCATCGCAGTGCAGGGTTTCTTGCAGCATTCGTCGATTATGGTGCGTCGAAAACGCTGGTGGGCTGCACTCTCAGTCAGGATTTTAAAAGCCAGGGATTTTCCGTTGTGTGGCCACATCAAGTCAATGTCGTTCAAAGTGCTGTCCGTATCCCAGAAGCTGTCTGCAGAGTTATAATTGTCCGAAGAAAGGTCAATTGCGTTACTGTTGGCGTCATTGTCATAAGCTCCTAAACCAGCTGGAAGCAAATATTTAGAGAGGGATTAGGCAAGGGACGACCAGTTGAACGATTGCGGCAGAAACTGGTCTTACTTGTGAGAGTTGGATCTGAGCGCCTACTCAGCGGTGCGTAGGTGTTTCCTTTGCAGAGATTTCGAATGGCATCAACGAGTCGAGTCCCGCAGTACTGGACACTGCGCCTCACGTGAACTGGAGCGTGGGCCCAATACTGAGTTCCAAGATCTGAGTAGAGTTCCTGCTGGGGGCTGACAGCTCTCTCCAACGAGGCAGCGGAGGAAAATGTTAAAGTTGCAACAATAATCAGTACAGTTGCGCCATTGCACGAACCTTTCATTACGGCCATTTTCGTTTATTCTGGAAGCTGCAAGAAAAGTGCGCAGATTAACCAGTGAAATACCTCGGAGTCATAGCAATGTTTATCTCTCGCGAATTCGCGTTCTGTTGATTGGCATAAAATCAACAGATGCATTATACGATGTGCGGGGACAAAAGAACAACGGGCGAAATGTGATACCCTTTTATTGTCAACTGCCACTCGCGTTTTTATTATTATGACGGAAAAAGGACGTACTCTTTGTTTTTCGCTAAGTAACTCTTCAGAAGCGATTCTCCATCAAAACGAAACCTAACGATTCCACGAGCTGCTGTCAGTCAACAAGACCGGCCTCCGTTGACCTCGCTTCCAAACCCAAAATAGCGCAAGATGCGAAATGCCCTATTTGTCTGAGCTTTGAAAAGTGTCGTGATTGACGTTGATTTGGGTTTACATTTTCACATATGCATAGCGCCTTTTCCATTCTGTTGCAATCTGAATTCATGTACCAATTTAAGACTGTCGAATTTGAAAGAGTGGCTGAATGGGAAACTTCATGCTAAGTTGCAGATGTTTACGTTCTTGAAACACGATCATCACGATTCTCATTCTCATCATCTGTCAAAAATGCGTACCAATTGAGCACGCGTACTTGCTTTGCCAACTGGAATGCAATGTGCATGATGAATTGATGAATGGGTGATTCAAAGATCGTTCGGCGTTTGCTCATAAACTTCGAAGTCTTGAATGTGCCAATTAGCTTCTGCGCACGTATCCGCCGTCATAAATCAACAACCTGCCGCAGTCAGCAAGACTTGGGGCTAAAAGTTTAACGAGTAAGATCGCGATTACGACCTATTTAATCTACTGTTGAGCTCAGGTCCATTCATTGACAGTTGGCATTCAAAATTGAGTTTAGCCAAAGATTAAAGATCAGAAAAAACGAGCGTAATTGCAATGAATTTCTACGATTTTTCCAGTAAATTTGAATGTACAGTTATCAATCTGCTTTTGCTCTTCAAGGGGCATGTTTTTGTTGTCCGTTCTGTGCCGAGGCTGGCGAGATGTGGCAACAGGCGATAATGAGCGTGTTCGTCTCGTTGTCTCGCCTTGCCCTGTCATGTTAATCTGTGATCGGATCACGTTCAGGAAGAATGTCCAACAAATAATCAAAGGAAAATATGGGCATTGAGAGTACGAAGCACGAGAGGGTGTTATTTACTTGATTTCATTTAAGCTGACGGCAGACAGCACTAAATAGGCAGATAACGAACTATCCTGAACTCAGTTTGAGCTTCCATCGTGCTCCTGAGGTTGAACTCTAACATGCACTCGACCGTCACTTCATGACCCACCATAAATGTGGCTATAAAGTTAATTTTAACTGTCACCAAGCGCATATACAGCCGACAGTCGTATGTCATTCATGACACAAGAAGAATGAAACAGGCGTCTATCAAGCATGAACGGGACGCGCTCTAAAGAATGTCAGAAATGCGCTTAAACTAACTGTCGCCAGGCTAATTCTTCCATTCGCAGGCCACAATTAGGCAGTAACTTGATACAAAAACTTTGAATCCCTTCATTTCAACGATTTTAGGTTTCAGAATAAATCGAAACGACTTACTTGGTCTGAGATGTGGGTCTGGACAAAAGATGTGATTTCACAGAAGAGAGCAGAAGAAGTGTCTTATGAGGTGATAAACTTCTTGCAAGCAAATGGACGACGTCGATTTCGGACGTGAGCAGACGGATACAAATCTCAAGTGGAAACTCGTGGACAGATATAAATTGTGTGATTGCGATCTGAGAATCTTTACTCTGCAAGCCGTTGTTTGTCTTTGGATTGTGGAGTCTGACGCGTGTTGTCTGAGAGTCTAAGCCTACTTGATCTCTTGAAGAAACTGGTCTCGACCGATGCTGGTGGGAACTGAAGAAATAATTGTGAATAATGTGAACTTATAAAGGGGTTTCGAAATTGATGAGCAGGCGGCGTCAGCGACAGCGACTCATGTCTTCGTTCTGTTCTGTGGTGGCCGTACTCTAATTTGTACTTGATATTAAATCACATCATCCCTCGCTGCATTGAATCTGTATTGAAATTCCCATCTCATTCTTCTCCCTGCCCGTGCTGCCTTCGTCAAACATAGCTAAGTGGTTTGAGAAGCTTTCTCCAGCTCAATCCCTCCGATCGTGCCTGCCACTCGATGATGTCCATCCTCTCACAGAATTCTTGGAAACTTGTCAGAGTTTAATGCACACCGCTCCTGGTCTGACAGCACGACCACGCTCTTTGGAAAATAACACGTTTGATTCTGGCCTGTTTACAATATTCATATTCATATTTACACTTGCGCACCTCAACCCATCAGGGCGGCCTACGCAGAACCGCCTGTAACCTTATACTTATAAACATCGCTGCTGCTGCTCTTCAGCCCCTCTGATCCAGCTCATTGTAATTATTGCCCGTTTTTTCATGACAATTTTGTCACCTGCCACGTCCTGATTGCTCGCCCACGGGCATCTGCGCTTTTTCTTCTCTTCCACCGCACGATCCACGTGAACTATTTCTAGAACAATTCTGACAAATTTACGTCTTGATTCTTGGCAATCTGATTAACATACGCCGTGTTAATTAATGCTGCTCCCATTTCTTAGAACACTGAATGGCTGCGCAAGAGAGATTTCCATAATTCAACGTAATCAGCACGGGCAACAACAGACATCCCAGTTCTTTTGCCACCAGCGGCCTAAATGAATGAACGCTTGACCTAATACGTCAGCCAATGGCGGATCAAACTTGTAACCTCAATTGTCCATGAACATAAGCTAGCCATAAGATGCGTTTCTCGTCAAGCTTTGTGTAAGACAATGACAAGCTGTGTCTTACAGCATGATTGCTTACACTGTCCTTAATTTCCAATGTTCAACGTGCAAAAGTGTGCTTGGCTTGTGCCCTTGCCGGCTGATCCCAAAACATTGCCTTCAGCCAATGAATTTGATTTCAGTTCGCTGTGCTCCTTGTTGTGCATCGTAATTATTACATTTGATGTGGTGTACTAACTTGTTTACAGTGACTTTAATCTCAAAATTTCAGGCGGCAGGAAAACTACAAAAATGAGATGATACGAGTTTATATTTATACGAAATCGGGCTATTTTTAACATGAGAACATGCTTTGTAATCATATTAAGGTTAAAAATATTTATCTTGGAGGAATGAAGTCCATCCGCATCATGAGATTCCATTGTTTCCTTTGAACCTGCTGTGATGAACACTCTTCCTGAAACGAAAACGAATTTGAACCCATTTTATTTCGCAATGGGCGCATTTTGGCAACACTTCATTCTCTAGTAAACACGAGGCAAACAGTAATGACGGACTTGCACCTAGAATTGTTTCTTCGTGAATGGAAAAACACTTTTTATAGATCAATTCGGCGTAAGTGTTTACCGTAAAACACTAATTACTATTTTCAATTAATAAAATTTGACGTGTTTTTCATGAATATAATTACTGATCATCATCTCACGACCATGCCAGCATTCAAATATTCTTCCCTCCTGGTCGTGACTTGACGGTTAAAGAAAGTTTGGACTAAAAATTCTCTTCCATAACCTAGAGAAACTAACCCAATACCGAGACACTCCAATGAAGGTTCGAGAAAGTAGGTTTCAAAGACGGACCTTGAATGGAAAATAACATGACGAGACGCCCGTAGCTTCCCTTTCTTACTCCAAAATGAAATTAGAAATGCGATTTCGATGCAATGAAATGCCTGCTCCCCTTCTTCGTATCTCCGTAATATTTGTTTATTTACACACCGCAAACATTAAATAAAAATACAATAATTGTAGTTTAATATTTAAGTATATTTAACTATATAATAATAGTAATAAATAGTTATATAATAATGTAATAGTAATTAATTATTTAATATTATAATTTAATTTTTACTGATGACGAAAAATAACGTCTGGTGGATACTGTTTCTATTCGAATTAACCAGTTCTTGCTCTAAAACCTTCCCCGACCTCGCGACCTGCCACGCCCTCTTCCACGGCCGCGCCCACGACCGCGACCACGTCCTCGACCACGCGATTGTCCTTGAGTGACGACTTTCTTTTCCACGAACGGTTTGAACTCTTCAGTGCAATATATGCAGCCTTTCTTTTCACCTTGGTCGACTTTTTGAGGCAGTTCGACGGAAACATACTGTGAGCCACACGACTCGCATGTCTCATCTTCCAAGACGGTCAGCTTTCTTGAGCCCTTGAAACCAATCATATCAGTGAAAAATTAATTCTGATACGACAGTAAAAAATATACTACCTCGAAAACCGTAATAAACACGTCACACCTATGAAAAAAGTTACCAATGAAAATAAAATAGAACATTAGTAGATTTATCTCCGTAAGGATAACTCACACGTTGCAAGCTATCTTCCATTTTGGACCAGACGCAGGATCTAGGACCAACAGCCCATCATCACATTCTCCACAGTATGAGATGCCTTTCTTGAACGTGCTGAACGCACAAGTTGGATGAGGACAATTATTGCAGCCGGCACCTTTTTTCATATTGCTGTATTAAAGTTCAGACCTTGTTAGCTTATACTAACAAACAAGAATTAAATGCAAATAGTTATTCAAGCCTTACGGAAACGGTGGATTATTTATGCAATACGGGCAAAAGGTAAAACTTTTAGCTTTCACTCCTCCATTCCATGCAACTAATTCAAAGTTATCCAGTGGACAACGCAGATCGTTAAAGGCTCGAAGACTTCCATTTTGGGGCACATTGTAAGTATCATTACACACTGCACAGTGCAAACGGTTGACATTGAACGACACGAGCTTCATGTACCTGTGGCACTTCCCACACCTGCAATACAAATGCTTTCAGATTCGGGCAGAAATCAAGTACTAGACAATTTAATTTGCTACCACTCACCTCGAAAATGGTTTCCCACCATCAGCTGATTGAGAGAACGAGACTTCGAAAAGCTCGTCCATTATTGTGATGGAAGACACAAAGTAGAGATATTTGGCTTTAAAGATTGTTAAGGCATGTTCGACAACTTGCGTCAATTGCGCTTGACCTAAAAATAAATTTAAATGAGCAAAATCTTTTGCACAATAGGAAAATAAACTAATCTTCTTAAAATGTAGAACCTTTCGCAATTAATTCAAGCTGCTTTTCAATCCCGGATCTCATTGTAGGCATCACGAGTTCTGGATCAATCTAATAATGGAGTAGGTACACAGATAAGGAGTGTTCTAAGCTAAGGAAAATTTATGGCCATCTTTTAAAAGCTACCTTCAAATACCCGTGCACTAATATGATTCCCAAATTTGTGGGGGCAAGTTTTCGTCCGGGAAGCAGGGTTACGTAATTTCTTTGGCAAATATTGTTTATGTGAACAGGAATCGAAGCATCTGAATAAAATGACAAATTGAATGTCACGGAGTAGTAGTTTTACAGTTTCTTTAATACACAGTATTGACCTAAATTGTACCTGTTCCAATTCCATGCTTCTCCATGAGAGAAATTAGTTCAGATTCTGTCAGGTAGTCCGGAGGTTTTGTCTCAGATTGTACTACCTTCCTCTACAAACGAATCATGCATAATGTGTAAAATGCCGTGGCTTATCAATTGGGCGTGAATACCTCAACAACTGGGTAGTTCATGTTGACAATCACGTCAGGAATCACTTCACTGCTAGAGATGACATTGAATGGGTACACTTCTGTGAACCCCGCCTGCAGAATTTGCTTTCCTTGAAATGTAAAAATCTCGTTTTGAATTTTGAATGAGATGGTTGTCTCCAAATATGTGCAATCAGCTGTGACCTACGGCAGATCACAACATGCAATGATAAAAGAAAAGGAAACGATTCAATATTGAAGATGCAACCGAACAACTTACCGTCGAAATGAAGTACCTGACGATGAACTCATATAATTTAGTAGCATCTGAATCATAAAATGTGCTGGAGGATGTAGCTATGACGGGAGTTATTGGCGAATGATCTCCGGCATCATGACCTTTCAAAGGTGGGACGATCTCATTCCATTTCACGTACTGGCGGTACTCGTCGTGATTACTGAATTTGCTTAGCAAAGGCCTACGAACAAAAGGAATTTGAGTTCTGGTACAAATGCTTAATTAGTTTAAAGTTTAGTAATACTCACTTAATCTCAAAGTTTTCCGGGTACTGAGTTGTTTCTGTTCTCGGATAACTTATATAGCCTTGAGTGTAAAGTCTTTCTGCAACCTGCATCGTGTGGTGTGGAGACATCCCGAGTTTGGAAGACGCCATCCTCAGGAGCTCTACCGTATTTAGTCCAACCGGTCGCTTTTTCGTACACTCTTTCTTCTTGACGCTGGTCACACTAAAATGAAAAATGCACAAAATTAGATACTCCTAGGAAGTTAAAAATGCTGACAATTACTATTGTACTTACCATGCCGTCTTGCTCTCATTAATGCAGTCAAGAAAATGTTCTACCGCCTGCTTGTCAAATAATCGAGTTCTTCCCCACTCCAATGCGATTTCACTGCCATCACCGAGACGAACAGAAACCTGAGGAATATTTGTTTCGCTAAACTGCTTTGATTTGATTGCCCATGCACTCACCTTTAAATACCAAAACGGCTCAGGTACGAATTCTTGTATGAAATCATGACGTTTGACACAAAATCCCAACGTAGGAGTTTGACAAGGACCATAGGAAACCAGCTCGGAATCTAGCTTTCCGTATTTTCCCTGTAAAACAAATTGCGAAATTTAATGAATGGCCCGACATTTTTGCTCGTTCCACAATGAACATTGTCTTCTTCAATATCTATCATTGAATATCAAAATATTCCCAGAGTCTCTCATAAAGTTAAAAGTGAGGTTGTAGCAGAATGGTTCATAGTTCTTACCCGAAACACCTTTGTCTGAAATCTTGTAAACGCGCATCCTATTCTGAGATCAAGTTCTTGACGTGCATCAACGCTTTTAGCTTCGTTTTCGTTCGGTATGGTCAAACTGTCCATTGCCTTCTTCAAGTCTGGCGCCGCCAGTGCGGAAAATTTTGCGCGAAACAGAGTCTAATAATTTCAAAAGGACAAATGACCTTGTTAGTTTAGTAACTGACAAGGAGACGGTACAGGCTGTCCGATTCGAAATTTTGGTGGTAACTTATGACCTAAAATAGTCAAAAGTGCCCTCAATTCGCACAACGCTCAAAGGACCCAAGTTATTGCAAAAGAGTATTTGATTCCGTGCATCACAATAGGCATTTTTGTTAAAAAATTTTGTTTGTAATTTTATTCCAAGCAATTTGTTTGTTAATATTTGGTTTATTTTAAGGGTACGTAAAAATTGTTATTTTGCGTGTTAATTCCCATAAGGAATTCCTGATTTCGACATTTGCGAAAATTCTTTTTGCAATAACTTGGGTTCCTTTGAGCATTGCGCGAACTGAGACCACTTCTGGGGGTTTCAGGGCAGAGGCTATGACCAAAAAAATTTGGGACCGATTCTGAGCCGGACAGTGTGTACCGCCTCCTTGTGAGAAAGACATGTTAGGCCTAAATATTTGAAGTTGGAAATAATTTCATACTCTGCCAGGAATTAGCCTCATACAATTTTCCAGAATATTCACAACTTCAAAGCAAATATTCTCGCCTTCCTTATCACAGTCTAGCCAAAGAACAAGGTACTGCGCGTTACGAGCTTCGTTCGCCAACATTATTGGAACTTTTTGCTTTTGATTAGCTTCAAGCTTAATTGTTGGGCAGTTAAACAGTTCGACCTGCAATAAATTTCAATTCCACAATAACACAACTAATAGGAATATTAGCGCTGTCATTTCCCGCTACTTCCATACACTTACGCACCGGGTCCACTTTATCCCAAGAATTATACTTAGCTTGGAAATCTGTTCCGAAAACATGTCCAGTGACAGCTGTCTGCAACAAAACAAGGAACAGCATAATCATCAAACCTTTAAACACAAAAACACTCAATCATTATTATTCGGGTTATTACCATTCGAAACAGTACGGATTGTCCCATGAATTTGCCTTGCCATTCATGTACTGGTACACCATTAAGAGCTGCAATTAGTATGACAACAAGCTTCTTCATTCAGTTCTTTACAATCTGCCGAACGAGTAAACTCCTTTTGGCTTACCTTTCCTCGACTTGCTACCTCCACCGCCTAACTTCTGAGCAATCGTTTCCGCCACGGAGGGTTTTTCCGCTACCATTAATACTATACTACTCATCTTGAAATTTCAAACAGCCAGTTAAGATAGAGTCTATTGGATCCGGATTGAGTTGTAAACTGTGAGTTGAGTCGGCATCAAGTTGAGGCAAACTTTTAACTGGCGGTACAGAGTACACGGGCAAGGAGAAACTCAGGAATCTCAGTCTACAGAGAAAGTGCGGGCTTCCTATAAACACATTTTCGAATTTGGATGTAAATACGATGCAATGAACTCTGAATGACACTTGTCACATTTGTTGGCAGTTGTATCTTACTCCAAATCCAATGATTTTAGTTATTCACACGTTATAACGGTGAAACTGAAAGAGCTGAAGATAGTTTTACCCTGAATTTCAACAAGTTAGTTGCAAGTATTGGTTCGATAACTTTGAAACTGCAAGTAATCGAGTTTTTCCAGATGAAGCTAAGCGACCTTAGTCATAGGTCATACGTGGAGGTTAGGAGTCTGCTTTCGATTTCCAAAACACGGTGATGTAGATTTGGATGTTTGTGGTTCCAGCTTTCACGAACTAAATGAAGAAGGGCTCTGTCTCACTAGAAACAACCGATAATAGCGGTGAGTAAATAGAAACATATATCATAATTAATTAGCTGGTCGCAATCTGTTAAACCATTCAAAATTTCTTCAATTGTGTCCTAAAATTAATATAGACCTAGAAAATATAGGCAATGCAAGTCGCACTTAGACTTACACTTAAAACTGGAGTCTCCTGCGGACTTTCTCGCTTTAAGACTGTCTCCAAAGACTAGCCTCCTGGCGCATTCAACCCCCGTCCACTGCCATAATTTGCGTTTAAGTACTCAATTCTTCCATCATCTAGATCTTCGTGCACCTACATTAACACCTCGATATCTGCATCGAGGACGATTGCGTCGGGAGACTCGGGACTTTCAGCTGCCCCACAGCCTGAGGTTTGTGGATACTGCTGACGTGTCGCTTGGAAGGCAATTTTCTCATCAGTGCTTGCCACTTCCGTTGGTACTGCACTAGTTTCTGACGGTCTTCCTCTTTCTTCTCGGAATCAACTACCTCATTGTTAGGTCCAAGTATTACTGTCCTAAAGGTAATATCTGGAAGGTGGGATGAAAGCCATCGCCTTAGCAACTTCTCCCGAGCAGCCAGTCCTTTGAATTTTTTCGCAGTTTGTGGTGCTAGTGACGGAATTTTGCAGCCCCTTTCCCGATTTTTGGGTTCACTGTGTTATAAATCAAAAGGCATGGTGAAAACAAAGGAATTTGATGATGTCAAATTCAACTAGCAAATGCTGTCAGTCATTCCACTATCACTTTACGTTCGGCATATCGTTAAAGTTAAGCGTGAGTATGTCCGGTGCTTGAACTTCAGTGTACATCAGATTCCAGTAAATGATGACTTCAGTAGATCGGCTCCATGACTAATTACTGGATGAGATATGTTTAAAAAAGATTTTTTTAAACTTGGAACAATTTTAAAAGCGCAATAGACGTAGTATGCGTAAGTTTTGATAAAAATGCAACTCAAAGACCACATTGACTTCCTCAATGAAGTTCCTCCCCACTATCACGCACGCTCAACTCGAATATAGTCTATTTTCTAGACATTCACGCATTTTGTGAATCTCGCGACTTCAGCAGTAGATGTCGTCACATTTATGTGATGTATTTAAATACCACTTGTCAGAAACGACGCAAATGTTGACTGGAAATTAGACGAAGGAAAGAGAATTTAGAAAAACTCCCAAATACTTTTCGGTAACCCGATTAATTTCTCGTTTTGTTTCCAGATAAGCCATTAAACTGAAGTATCTGACGAAGTAAAGCAAGCAGCGCACTAAAATGAGTTAGTCTTTCATTGGAATTTGGTGGCAATAAATCATGAAGACCGGAAGTGTTCAGTGCTCAAGGATGAATAAGACTACGAAGTATACGAATTCTTTCCAAACTCTTTCCGCCCGCATTCGTAAGGTAAGCACTCCAATTCTAGTTCCTTACTTCGCGAACCAGTATTCTTGGAATACTGATGAGAAACTCGAGCACAGGAAATCCCTGCCCCACGTTCGGGGAATTAATGTTGTCTCAGATGAGCATAAAAGAACGCGGTCTATGGAATATCGTTGGTTTGATTGCGTACACGCAATCAAGAATGTTCGTGATTATGATATGAATGATATTTTACAACAATGCGACTGATAAAGGGACATGGCTATTTTGCGGTATTTTTTGTGAATGCAAAATGACATAAAAGTTGTGCGGGATTAGCCGGGCTTTGGTTTGCATTATGATGAGAATATGTAAAACTGTGAGAACATGGCCGAAGCACTAAACGTGGAGTTTATGGGTGAAATGTAAATGTGGAAACTCGAAATGAAGAAGAATCGTTATCTCTCCCGCAGGGGTCCTCATCTTAGGAATTAGGTAGAAGGTCTCTGCTTGGCTTCACAGATCCAGTCTCATTATGATACCCGAGAGATTTTTAACTCTGGATTCATTCTAATTCCGTCTCCGCTACAATTTTTTCCTCATCTGCTAAACCGAGCCAGTTGGAGGCTCAAGGAATGAGTGGAGATGGAATGCAGATTTCATTTGCTCGTAGAAATTCAGCTCCCCAACTTTCACTGTCTTCCTTTCCCCTTCCTGCTCGACCGGCGTTCCCCTTCTCTTTTAATCATCATGAAGACTCTGAACCAGACTTCTTTTATTTGACTGTCTTTCTGATTTCATTTGCACAAAGCGAAGTCAGGAAGCAAAAACGGAAAAAAGTGACTTTGTCATGGAACAACAAACTCAGACGCTTCCTTGCGACTGCTCGTGTCCATGTCCGTATAAACGAGTTCTTCATTTCTGAGTCTCGAGCACGGACCAGCGGCTCCACGAGCATGGGAATAATGACAAGTAATTATGTGAAAGAGTAAACAGTGAAGCTACTCTGAATAAATTGATGGTTAAATTAAGAAATGAAAAGTCGAGATTCGCTGCCAACTGCCACGCCAGCAGTGAAGCAAGAATTGCACTTAAAAATACGCTCGACTAAAATGAAATAAATGTGCAAGAGTTTGGACCATTCTTCTTCCGAAGCGTCGCTTCACTTTGTTCCGAGTCTTACGCCTTTACAGCAGTGTGGCCACAGTTGCTTTGAATTTTCGTCCATGGTACCGGCTGAAATTATTTATGCGGAACTGCATCGCTTCGCCATAACCGAGCAGAGTGTACAGAATGAATTTGAATTTAAGAGTTTTATTAAAACTAGTAATTTTGGGGGTTGTAAATTACGTCGCATGGTTGTAAAATGACTAACTAAATAAAACCGTTGGAATGGGAGCTAAATCATCCAGCGCATACAAAAGGGCCGACTCCTTCCCTTCGCGTCTGGTTTAATGAAAGACTTTTGCACTGGAATGGTGTCTTGCCTAGGTGCCTAGGTATTAAAACGGCAGTAAAAAGTAATTATTAATAAAAATGGAAGATGGGCTCGTATTCTCTGCAGTCTTGCCTCCATACCTTCATTTACATTTCCACGCGTGGCGAAAGGTGTGGACATTGCCTGAGCCGAGTAAAACTTGAGATTATTTTAAAATCTTTCTCTCGTATAAAGTAATATTTGCAAAAGTTTTGAAACGACGAGTTTCAAGTTTTTCGAACTCTCTGAGCGTCCTCGTTCATTCCTCTTCTGCGAAGTGAAAGTGAAGGTGCTCTCGTCCGGTGAAGAAAGGAGGAATCTCTGCGCGGGTACGGAAGAGCGGGACGCGGTAGTTGATGACGATTGTAATGTCGGTGAAACTTAATTCTCACCATCACGTGCGTGCGTTCCGTGTAACGATGGCCTGGTCTGGATATACTTAGCAATAATAATGATCACAGTGAATATGTTAAACGAAAGTAATGTGCATGTTTCACAAGGGTTCCATAAAGCGTGAAAATAATGGTCAAAGTTATAAGGCAGAAAGAGCGAGAGAAATCTAGGAGAGAGAAGACGGCGTGCCGGTCGTGGAGCAAGGAACCAACTCTTCATGCATGAGCACTTTATCCGTCTGACTTTTTTGTTCACTTATTCTTCCTCCGGCCAAACTAGACTGTCGCACTGCACGGAGGCAGACTGCTGAATAGCTGGCGGACTCGGGCGGTGGTCCTTCGAGTGGGAGAAAGGGAGAAAAAGAATTACACGTATACATTACATTTATAACTTCTTGAATTTATGCTCCTTCATAAAGAATGGATGCTGAAGAAAATAGTTGTAATAAATTATTTATAGAGAGAGGATACGCGAGACGTATGAATGGGGACATGTGAATAGACTTGACTGGACTGGACTTCACTCTGCGTCCTTTCTCTCCGGGCCGCCGGTATTACAGTTAATACCCTGTTGCATAAGATGGGCTCGGAGATGGCCGTCCGCACGGAAGACCAACCGAGAACACTATTAGAATAACAGCGGTAGGTGCAGCGGAGAAGGTGAGCTGGCGTTTGTAATGTGCACATTAAAATAACGGTCAGCCAGACACGAAAGCCGAAATAGAAACACGCACGTACTTTTCGCTGCTGCTGAGAAGGGATGATGATAACTTCACAGGTTCAACTCATTTCACCAACCAAACAAAAAAATTTGACTTTCATGGAAATTTTTTTCCTGTTCACTTGACTTGACTTGAACTTATTGCACAGTCAACTATCCCTCACCGCTCAACTTTTATCCCCTTTTCTTTTACTCATCTTGTCATGTCCATTTCGGCCACGTCTTCTTCCAACTTTTGCTCCATTTCTCCTTTATTGACATGACGGACATGAAATTTGAAACTTTGAATGGCTGAAAGCATAAAGAGGATCGGCAGGCCAGGCAGGTGCGCCGCCATCTCCTGCTCAGTTCAACTTTTGATGGTTTCATAATTTCATCTTCACGAACAGCGCCTGTCGGTTGAGTCCCGCCTTTCATTACAAGGTAATTTCATCTGACAACTCAGTATCCTTCTCCTCCAGCGCGGTGCGGCTTAGGAGAGGTCTTCATAGGTCAGCCTAGCTGCCTGTCTTTCATTTAAGCGGTATAATTTTCATTTATTCCTTTTGATTTTCATTACATTGCGTTCAGACAATTTCGGGATTAGAGCGACTTAACCATTAACCCAACTGCGTCCTTGTTTCAAAGCATTCACCTTTCCATATTTGTTGATATAATGCTGTCTCAAAACTTCTTAAATCGGAGCTAACACTTCCTTACAGTCGGAGCCCTTTCATCTTTTATTATTCCGAGTTGGCGTAAACTCGCGTCAGCAGAGCACCAGAACCGGGACTGCTGCTGCCATATACCAGCCTGGTGAATTGAGTTTATCATACCACGCTGAACTAATGCGCATCTAATGCTTCGTGCTGGCGGTTGTCATGCTATGATAATCCGAGAGACTTTTCTTCCTTTCTTTCTTTCCACTTATTCTGGCTTTATGAGTACACAAGATTTGAAACTCGAATTTCTTTTCTCTTCCCACCGTATACTGAATGCTTGCCGAGGCCTGTAAACCAAAGTTACAGAAACAAACGAGAAGTTCACGAAGAGAAAATTCTGCCTCACTTCCTCTGTGCGCTGCTTTTCGCTTACACTTCGCATTGTAATGTCATCGCCAGATTTTGTCAACCGTTCTCCTTATGCATGATGATTCTAATATATTCTGTCTTGATAATTCTGCCTAACATCTACTCGCTCATATAATCGTACACCAGCCGTTCGGATGCAGAGACCGTAGCGGCCATATTATGACATCACCCGACAGTTGAAACTTCTTTACCTTTCGATTAGAAAGAGGTTAGCAAAAACTTGACGTTTCATTTGTTCGCCAAAGTTCAAAGTTTTAAGTAAATTGTAAGTTCCTCCACCAAACAATTTCATCATGGTGCGATGAGTCCGATTCTGTATCAAATAACTTTCCGGCTTTCCTTTTAATTTTGTAAAGTCTTTCTCTTTGTTCGAACAAGTTTTAAAGAGACGCCCAACGGTGCCTCACATTGAATTTAAGCGGAAAATGTGAAGGCCAGAATTGCTTCTGGGACTGCTGCTTTGATTCTACTCATCTTGGATTTCCGATTTGTCATTGCTTTCAATTTATTAGCAGAGGCCTTAACCTTTGACACTTCCATTGAAGCAGCCGATTTTAATTGAAATCGCCAAGATGTTATTAAACGTTTTATTCAGTGTAGCTGATCAAATTTCCGTCCAATACAGGACCAAAATGAGAAACCGAGACGATCAATTATTTGGAAGACGTTCTCACCACTGCGAAATTGTATTAAATCTTTCCACGCGAGCGTAAGAAAATCTTTGCGAGAAGAAAAATAAGATTGCGCTGTGAAAATGTGTGGTGGCAGCGAAGATAAGTAATATATTATAAGTAGACCTCAATTTAGATTGGTAATTTATATACTTTAATGGTTCACCGTGTGTATACGTCGAGACGTGTATATAAATCCGAGAATTTATTGTCAGTGTAGCACCAAATTAAAAATGCTATCTGTTGTGCTCCGTTCTTTCATAATATATAGCCGGAGATTGGGATCACGACTGTGAGCCTTGGCAGAAAAATTTCTCGTCGGTTGACATATTACTGTGCGGGTGCCCTGTGATGTGATTTCAACAATTTCCGACTGCAACGAACAGTATTTTCCCATTCAGCAAGGCGATGGCTGCGGCTTTGGCTGGCGCTCTCCCATTGCGTTTGACGGGGAGAGAGCAAACGCGATGGAAGTATTTCTTTCTGGTGTCCAATAATCTTATTCTCATGCGGCTGAGCGGAATAGAGTTCTCATACTCGCTGTGCTTTTTCGATTGAAGGAGCCACATGTCTGTAAAAGCTGATGGCAATAAGCGAAAGTAAGAATCAGTATGAAAAGTATTTCTCACTGTTTTTTGACAACTTTGTGCTTTGATATAATATGAACTGTGCAGTTCATCGAATCGCCTGTCTGTGTGGTCAGGCTACAAGGCTTGCGCTTTCTCTGTTTTCGTGAGACTCCAGCGCACAAAACCAGCAAGCCACGGAGAAAATTTTAACACTACTTTCGAACGTAATGTGGGATTTTCCTCCAGCAAATTTTAACACTTTCTTTCCTTTCTCTTGTTTCACCTCATACCCAATATTTGGTTGGCAGGCTTATGACTTTCCATTCTACTCGGCGTACTTGACTCGCTCTTTCTAATACGAGTCTGCAGTCTCGAGAACATGACTGATCGTTCGTGCTGGGTAGGTCACTTTTATTCGATTGAGCACTTACCGTGTCCATTGCTCCTGCCTTGTCTCTCACGTCATTTCATTTTATGTTTCTCCAGGTTCAAAGTCGGCATTGCCCATTACTGGCCGTGATTTCCTATTTGTTCCTTGTCTTTTGTCAAAATTTACGGTACGCCACCAAATGTCTCTTGTTACAGAGCCCAGGACACATATCATAATCCTTTCCGTTCTCGGTGCTCTTCTCTTTCCATCGCTCGTCGTATTATTCGCGAAAATAAAGAACGTAGGTTCCATTTGCCTCCGCCCCTGACATTACTCCAAATGAATTATCAGCACAATACATCAGGACAAAGGTATGTTGGGAGAATAATTATAGTTTATGCTGCCAGTGGAACAGCCGACAAGTAAAACATTGCAGAGCATGCCGAATTGCATTCCAAATAATCTATTTAGAGCGTACGAGGCAAAATGTTGCGTGAAGGGAATTATAAAATAAATGCCAGTGAGCAAAAATATCGGAGCTCCTATTTTCTCTCATTAGTGTATAGAAACGGACGATCAATCACACATAAGCCAGAACAGCAACAGAGAGATCAATGTGAGAACGGCGAATGAATAAACACATTAACAAATTTCAACTCGAGCCCTTGAGTACTACGTGTTTTCCTTCATCCAAGATTCGATGAGATGAATTTACTCGATATGAATACTAAATTGTTTCTGGCTCACTGTAACTCTACCAAATTAATGAATTCAATACAGCCTTCCCCAACTCCTGTTTCAGAAGTTGCCGATTTGCTGCCAGACTAAACGGCAATACAAAGTTACACCTTGAAGGGATTTCTATAACACCTTAACTGTTCACACGCTACAACAACTCAATGAATCCTTCCTGCGCGTAATTGACAACTAACTTAGCCGGGTGCTGTGAGACTCGAAGTTTCTCGTCTATCTTGTTAGAATTTGCTTTGTTAAACCTCCGGCACCGTCTGGATGGTTGGCAAGATTACGTTTTGTTCTATTTGAGATACTACGTCTAGGCGAGGAATGAAGTATGATTTCCGTCCTGTGTGTTTAATGAAGCCTTGTTAAGTTAAGATGTTCGATTTCTACTCACGGTTTACTAGCATGAGCGCATTTGTATTTTGTTTACCGTACGTCTGCTGCATCAGTCATCAACTTCTCACCCGTTGAAGTACTTCATTTTGAGATCTAAAATTACATGGACACAAGCTAGCGCAGGAGACTAGTTGATAGTCTGAATATGGCTTTTTGCGATCTGAGAAACTGAGCAGTGCCTAAAGCCGTTAGTCTTTCACCCATCCAGCATTCCGAAGGTTCATATCGATTAAAGAATCACATGTGTCACTTGGATTTCTCAATGCCTGAATTAAAAACACATTTGGCATTTTATTTGAAAATAATATCAACCCACAGTGCCGCGCTACCACCTGAATTCAGCAGCAATCAAACAACTCAGATTTGTATCAACATTTGTTTTGAAAGGCTTTCAGCGAGTAGAGAATGAAATGCAGCATACCGGGTCACAAATTTCTGGCCCTAAACCGAAACACATTAAATATTACGAGCTGACTTTCGCTGTGATTTACATCTCGTAGCATTTTCCTTGAAGTCATCGAAAACACGGTACAATCACAATAAAGTATCCACCTAGAATTTCTGAGGAAGGAGAGGTCGTGCAGTTTTGCAGCACAAGCCGACACAACTTTGTTACTTCGCTCGCATTGAGCGTGCACTCAATCTCCCCGACTGTCTTTATTCGTTTGAATTTTTTTCGCAAGATTATCAATTTAATTATGGTTCAGTTCGTTTCCAAACAGGATGTCACAAATGGGAATCATTTTATTATATTAGACAAAAATAAAAGCCTTTGCTCCCTGACTAGTCTTCGTTTGTTCGTTCCGGTTTTTACTTTGCGTAATTCGTGCATAATATAATGAATGACACGCACAACGCCGAACATGGATGTACTTTCTTCGCTTCTTCTCTTCCATGCACTGTACACTTGTGC
This sequence comes from Mesaphorura yosii, assembly GCA_009869945.1. Taxonomy (NCBI): domain Eukaryota; kingdom Metazoa; phylum Arthropoda; class Collembola; order Poduromorpha; family Tullbergiidae; genus Mesaphorura; species Mesaphorura yosii. The sequence goes on from WIXG01000076.1 coordinate 111,012, forward strand.
CTTCACTCTTCGCTCATGCATTACCCTTTCAGCTTTCGTGAACGTTGACGTCAGTGCACCTGGCTTCTGGCATGGAAACTCTGACTATAAAAGAAAATAAGTTTATTTAACTCGGTTTCCAGTGCACAAAATGCGCAATAGCTACGCCCTTCCCTGTAGCAAGAATAGTTTGACTAATAAAACAAATGGAAACTCATTGCCACGAGTAGCAAGAATGGTTGAAACTATGATTTTGGCTCGCACGAGCTAGTGTCAAAAAGCCTCATCGGGCAGGATTATCTCTTGTTTTTTTTAGTTGAACTAATGAGTTCTGACATCAAAATCTTTGGAAATGTTCGCATATTTGTTCCTGCAATACAAGAAACCAGCATGAGATTGGAGCAGTGCAAAATACTCACAACGCCGATGTGTATGTTAAAAACCATTGCTATTAGTCAGCATTTCAGGAAGAAGAATGACTTGATTGATTCCGCCGATTGTAATGGAACGTTGATATTGTTCCCCGTTTTTAATTAACGTTATATTGTGAGAATGCAATCCGGGTTCCCTGCATACCGCTCTGACACGAGCGATAACTTGGTAATGGTGCAGTCGATTTGTCATGAGTTGATTTGTTTGGTTAGAGAATGACAGTTTTATAAATGATGAAGAAGGCGAGCTCTTGCAATGAACGTCTGCTCTCTCTGGTGGTTGGGGCTCTACGTCGCGCCGGTAGGGTTCCATGAGGCTAATCGTGCATCTTCTCGTTTCTTAAGGCGTTGGACGGATTGACTGGCTTGGGTCGCATGCCACAGACATTTAATTAAAGTTAAATCTTGGCATTAGCAGTGTAAATATATTACGCTCAGCAGTCCAGAAAGCACAAATCGTCGCAGTTTTTCTATTCATGAATGCTGAAAGAGCAGTGGCAGCAGAGGCACGAAATGCGGTCTGGAAAGGATTATGCTAATTTGGAGCTTAAGGGTTTACCGGTCCGAATTTCTTCTCCCACGCACCAGTACGAAGACAGGGCAGACTTAACAAATTAATATGGATTAAGATGGGTTCGCGGTTTTGACTCGCTCAAAGATTAAGCCTGTTATTAATTTTGTGATATTCCAGGTTGAATGCGTCGTAGTCGTAGCGCTTATGACTCAAATAATTGGTAGAAGACGAGCCATGGCCTCATTAAAACCCCGCGTAGACGAAAGCAGCTGGATCGATAGGAAAGCACTTCGGGGGCTTATCTCATTAAAGAAAAGATTCTTTGCCCGCTTTCGCTCCGTCTGAGTTCCCGTAAATACTTTCAAGCAAATTTGAAGCTTGCGATAACAGTGGAATTTTCGTAAAATGAATTTACTTTTACGTTGTAAGCAAGATTGGATTTTTGTCGCATTCCAGAGGCGAGATTTCAAGTTAAGGGTGAATTAAGATTGAGTGTAAAAAATCATTCATATTTGGAATTAAGCATTTGGTAGTTTGGAGTAAGTCCACATATCGCATTGTTATTTGCGGAAAACTTTAAACAAGTTCATATTCGGTGGAAATGCGCATACGTGACACCCCAAAGCACTTGCGGATTTGTTTGTTGACTCAGCGTTTTTATATTCCATTTCGGGAAGAATGCACAAAAGGTCCAACAAACGAAATATAAGACGGCAAAGTTCTTTTCGTTGTAGCTTTTATCTTTTGCATCGCTTTTTGCTTCGAGAAAAGCTGCACGCCTTTTCATTTCCTGGTCTCCAGCATATTCTCTCGTGTTACATCAACTTTTCCTGTCTGATTGTTGGCTGCGCCCATGTATTTGTTCTATCGACTGAGTATCGTTGTCTTGGCCGAGCTGGCTGAAGCAACATCTTCAACTCTTGAGTGAAGTAATAAATACTAAAATGCGCAAGAAACACAGTTTTATGGCAGAGAGAATTGTCATGTCACAAAATTCAAGACAAAGTTATGCAAATCGAGACAAAATTTGCGTGAACAATCCGCTGGGTCAGCACGACTGGAGAAAGTAAATACTTTTTGGACGTGTAGTCGACGAGTCAGCAGTTTCGTGTCTCAGCTCGTCTCCCCACGCAGAATGGAGTCTTAATGCATTTCTTGGCGGCGGTGGCTGAGTAAATGTGAAAAGAATGTTCTGGTTGAGTAAATACGAAGGAGCAATGCAAATATTTATGGAAATAAGCTTAGCTTGAACGATTCAATAATGCTCCCCAAACCTCAAATATTTAATTTTACGAAATGGAAAACTGGAAACAAAATTTCCAGAGGCATTCTCTCACGTGAGCATTACGTGTTAGCAGTTTCTTAGGTTCTCATGCTGTCGCATAGCCACATCTCCCCGACTGGAACGATTAATTGGTAGCTTCAGCTTTCTCCGCAAATCCTACATTGATTGAGTCCGGAGCTGTCGTCCTGCCCTGCCACGGTTGCTTGAGTGAGTTTATGAGACAAATTGTATTGTGTGCCGCTGGCAGGGAATATTTAAACCAATTTACGTACTTCGTCTTGTCAACGTAAGGATTAGAGAGCAAGGCGAAAATCCTTCTGGCGTTGTATTTACTTTGCGTCTAAAATATTGCATCCAAGGCACCTTCTCCATCAACGACTCCATATAATCCGAGTTTATGAAAGGGATTAATTTGTACAGCCTTCACTGTACACATTCACGAGCGCATGTTGCGAATCTATATAAAAAATGGAATCAGATATGAAGCTCCTTCGCTAACACTGACAGATGTCTGTTGATACCAATTCCATCATGTTCCCGGAAACTGTTAAAAATTAATAGGTCCTGGAAGATTGGTTACTTTCATGTTCCATTCAAAGTATTCGGAAAGTTGAAGTAAGGTCGAGGGTGATTGGAACGCCAAGAGGTAGGAACCCTCCGTTAGGAATCCTGGTTCAGGATTGATAAAATCACACTTCGGTCCCGGTTCAGCGAAGGCGCCACGACCGGAGTAACCGAATAGTAAGAGTACATTCGTTGATTAATCAAAATTTACTGCGATAGTTTATGACCTGAAAATCAGAATTTAATCATGCTACATCTTTTTAGGTCTTGTCATAAACATAAAACCTGCGATGATTGGATATCTCGTCATATTTTGCATGTTGAGGTTACGAGTTTTCGAGGAAAGAGAGTTGCATGGGCTGCATAACCAACTTAGTATTCATAATCTTTGACCTATCCCGTCATATCTTCTGCTTGACTAGCACAAGCTCAGTATCTAAGTACATCATGAGTTTGAATGCTAAGCTGATGGCTGATTCTTTTCATCTTTCACTTGTGTCTGGGTATAACACAGAGGGTAACGAAACAGGTAACAACAGAAAGCGCTTCCTACTTTATTTCTCCATGGAAGATAATCGGATTCAAGATCACTCTTTTCTTTTCTTCCTTTCATGAGAGGTTTTGAGTTTTTCATTCCACACTCTTTGTAATGCAGTGAATCAGTACTTCGATGTTCCCTTTCATGTTGTCATCTATTCAGTTTGCATACCTGCTTGAAGTTTTCCCGACTTGTGATATTAAAGCACTTTTTCTCCTAAGCGAAAATGGAGTCAAAGGAGTATTTATATGTTGGCCACACAACATCTATTCAGTGATGTCTGAAGAATTTTTCCGCACACATTTAGGCCCAATGCAAAAATTTAGATATGCTTTGGTAAAATTTCACTACGAGAAGACAAATGGTCAATTCCGCTTCTCGGTTGCATCGGCTGGTTGGTTACGACTCGACGATGGACATATTCGATTCCTCGCCAGTATGGTCTCTTCCCCCTTGGTTCTTTGAACAAATTGCTTAAATTGCAAGTACAAAAGACCACTTTGAAAGAAGTCATAAAATTTATTTGAGGGTAATTCGAAACCAGGCTTTGCTCTTAAGGTAATGAGACGAAAGGATTTTTTATGTTATTAATCTCGTCGCGTCAATTTAGAGCCCACATCTAATGAAAGCCCTGGAAATTGTTATCAAAAACGAGAGAAATAATGAAAGTTCCCATCTGAATAGGCTTATGATTAAATATTTTGTATTCGTCACTCTCTTTGCGTTGTTGTGCATGTACAACGTGTCATCCTCGTCGACTCTGAACCCAACAGATCTCGAACATTCTTGTGAATCGTTAGGAATTTTCCTGACGACACTTAAAGTTGGGCATGCTGACATCAAGACCAATGCCACTTCGTTGTTTGTGTATTGCTATCCTCTTGAGGTCAGTTGGTTTCTGAGAATAGGTTCCAATTGGCTACTTTGTAATGCCACCAGAAACTCGACTCCATGTTCACTCAGAGTTATATTCATCTCCTGAGTCTTGTACCACTCAAGTTGGAGTAGAATATGATACCGTCAGTTGATGAGTGCGATGGTCGCAGAGCTCTCAGGATGTTGGGCCAGTTCGCAATGTGAGGTGAAACGCAACTGGCGTGCACTTGAGAATGATCGAAATATGAGAAAAATTGGATGTTGAATCATCGTTTTTCCATCTGTGAATGTCTCCTTGGAGGTTGCTTGTTGAAGTTGTTGAGAAAATTCTAGTTTTAGATCCAGTTGCAATCGAATACCACGTACTCATGCACGTTATTTGCGATGTCACCGTGGTTTTTCTCTTTCTGGAAGATAAACCCCAAAGCTCTTTGGTTGCCGGTGTGGGAGATATCTTGGAAAATATACACAACTCTTGCATACAATAATGTCAATGGAGAATGGCTTGCCTCGCACACAGATAGACTCTGGAATGCATCGTAAGAGTGTAGCGCCGGCATTCGTTCTCCTGATCCGATCCTGTTTGCTGAGGGAAGGCCACAGGAGAGGGACTGACACATGTTCACATAATATCATAATAGTCTTCGCAATGTTATCAAATATTATGGCTGGAGAATATAATGCAATGTGCGTCGAAAGTATTTTCATAATACTTTTACTACTTCTCTTTCCAGGAGCACTTTTGTCAGACTTTATTCATATCGTACAAAGAGAAGGCGAATGTGGAAATATTATAAAAGAAATAAGTCCGTAGAAGGATGAATGCGAGCTGGAGATGGAATATCATTCCGACCAGCCCGACAACAACAACCAAGCGACACAAAGTAAATTAAAAGCAGTCGAGTCTCGTTTTCCTCTCAGATTTTGTGTAAAGAGAAAGTATGAATAGAGAAAACTTTCTACTCCGAGTCCCTTTCATGCTGTTATATGTTTGGTCAACCAGATTCAACTCGGAAAAAAGCAAAACCCATTTGACTCATGGTCCAATGACTTTGAAGCAATTTTCATTGCTTAGCCCGAGCTCGGCTCATGAGACAGAGACCGCGCTTCTTCTGTGCAAGGAGAAAGCGCATCTCTTCCGCGAACTGCCACCGCTCACCCTTCTTGCTCTTTCATCCCCTTTGATTTGTTTTGTTGTTAACACCAAAAGTCATGCAGGCATTGTGCGCAGACAACAAAGGCAAGAAAGTGTATGCATTGTATCTTTATTACAGATTCGTCTGTTTGTACAGCACACACTGCATTGATACCGCACCAAGTACCGAACTGGGTATTCAAATCCAGGTCCGCCTTAGTCTCGCGGTATTCTCATGAGCGAGCAAAGAGAGGAGGCAGCAGTAGACTGTAGTAATGATGACAATGTGAGTAATAAGAAGGAAACCATGATTTTTCATTCTATCATGAACAAAAGCCAAAACCCCGAAAGTCAGCATCCCCGAAACGAAACACCACAGATAAGCAATTTCACAATGAATCTGGATTATTGTTGGGCGCAATGAGCCCGTATTTATTTACATAATTTTATCTTCCTTCTTGTTGATCTTTTGTGCGACTACCTTTTATTTAATTCCAAATGGAAAGGCATTGTCAGTCTTTGAAATATAATTTGATTTTCTTTCCTACAATAACAGCAACTTGGCTTGAAATGAACAACACGGCACTTCGACTTGAGTTCAAAGATTTTAGCTTAAACCCTGCTTCAATATATGTTGTAGCTTTAACATCGTTGCAAAAAGAAACGAAATGTTGGGTTCATTTGATTGATCACACTAATTCTACTCGCATACTTTACTGTAGATTAGCACGCGCACATTTCTTCTCCTTCCGCCATTACTGCTAACTGCATTGCTTTCACTGTACTTGTTCGCTATGAATCTGGATTTTATACTTCGAGGCTAAAACTGTAAATGTCACAACTTTTCGGTCATATAATTTTTTGCGACGTAAAAGAAAATGAAATAACTTATTTACGTCTGAAATCAACTCGACAAATAAGTGCAGGCCTCGGGTCGCATGCTCTTTACCTTGCTATTCAATTTCAATTACAGTGACGGAGAGGAAGTTGCTAGTCGTAAACAAAATCAGCGTGACATGTCGCCGGGAACAGAAGTCGAGTTATTGCAGGGCATGAGCTTCGTATTAAGCGAAATTATGAAGTTAACCGTTCATAATGTGGAAACGAAGTTAATGGCATATTATTACTACCTCCTTATATGATCATCAACATAAATTGATTGCAAAGACTCCGAAACTCTCCTCGTTGAGTTTGTGTAACGAAAGTTACATAAAGGGAGGCACAATTCCCTGCCTGTGTATGGAACATTGGCTTGAGAAAATGACTTGCCTTCTTTTGCTTGCACGTAAATACGACCGAAAGCACATCATTAAGTACTTTATTGGTTACAAAACAGTAAAATCGCATGGAAATCATTGTCGTAAATAATAAAAACTGCCAAGTTGCCAACGCTGACATTAAATTGATTACAGGGCAATAAAAATCCCAAGGCTGATTGGTTAAAATCCGCTACTGGCGTTTGGTACAGCTTGCCGGGCTTACCTTCGGACATAGCAATTACATCGTAGGATTAGGTATGCGTTGCTATGATGAGTGGTGTGTAATTCATGATTCTATTCATTAAAGCGTAATTAGGCTAAGTGGACCAGTTGCGCCGAGTCCAGTCGGGGAAGGAAGCACGGAGAAAATTTCCTGTACAAGGGATTCCAGCAGCACGCCCAACTCCTGACTCTTTGTTCGGCGCTTTTAATCCGAATTTGTGTGCACGCATGAATGGCTAATTGGTGAGTGTCCATATGAAAAAGCGAGTAATGTAATTTATCACATGGCCGCCAGACCGGCCTGCAAAGTATCGCGGAAGGATAGAGACGTGATCCAAGAATTATGTCTTTCCGTTGTAATCTACAGGAAAGTAGTCCATATTTTGTATGATGCGGCGATATTTACGAGAAGCTGTACAAAAGCTCAGGTGGTTTAGAATGTTAAGTATGGGAAGACGAGTTGTAAAGTTCCGTGGATCAACACGAGCAGATACGTAATGCCAGTTTATGTTGAGGAGTTTGTGGCCCGTGACAGCTTCCTTGATGTGGTGGGCGAACGGGAACACGCCGAGGCAGGAAACATTTCGCAGTCCTAATATATGGCATATGAATAATCCCAAAGGAGAGTCCCGGCCCTCTCGGCCAATTCTTGCGCGTGGAGGCAGGCGTCGTGTGGCAGCGTGGAATTCATTGAGGAGAACAGAGCGTGGACCAATTTGAACTCGGATGAGTTGAAAGAGACCTTCCTTGCATAAAACAATAAGTAGATTGAAATATTGATCAGTTCGGCTTTAGTCTTCAAGTGATGCGTGAACACTTGCACAACGAGCCGTGTGCAACTCCCGTACGGCTTATCCACAGGTCGGTCATGCGGCCGCGCTGAGAAACGTACCGTCAATTTTCCCCAGGTCATATTTTATGCGCGTGGGTTTTTATTTATTTTATCGTGGAACTGCAGTGTGCATCTCTTCGTTCTTGTCAGTGTAAACACGGTATTGTTGTACTACTTGAGCGCTTGAACTCCATGTGAAGATCTGGAATTCCGGCGTCTTACTCTGCCTCGACGTTTGTATTCTAGCCTGTACACACGGAAAAAAATTGCGGAGAGTTGATGTATTTTTCGAATTTGAAGCGGAATTCAACAATGTACTTGTTGTTCCGCTCGTTGTATTGAATTCAGACGTAACACAATTCAGAACTTTACGGTTTCAATTTCAATCTGAAACCTATTCTGAATTTATGAAAGTCTAAACCTTCCACATCATGATCGAATATCTTATCATGCGTGAGTGCTGTAAGTAAACAGTGCAGTTGCGACCATTCTTGCCTTATCACATTTTAAATACGCTGCAACAAAATTTAATCACATTTTGCATTCAGTATGTTCTGTGCTCATCTTCTAGCTCCGTACATTCTATGCGATTCTTTCTACTTGAGTGGAATCACATCAACCAGAAATCGAATGTTGTCTCAGCGTTGCATATTGTAGCATCGGGAATGTAATAAATTCGTAATGGATTTTTTGGTTCCAGTTAACCGTTATCTTTTCTATTGCAATTACCAAATTGACCATTCCAAAATAAAAAGCTTTTTGCATAGCGTCATGCCGTGTTTTATGTGTCTACGGCAAACTGGTTTTGACTTTTATGTCGCGTCCATGCCACGCTTTAAAAGGTCGCCGTAATTTTGCGATGAAAGTGCTGACAAGAAGGTTTTTAAGGACACATGCAACCCATCCATAACTTCAATCCACGTTTTTATTTCTTCCTACCTATATACCATCATAAATTACATCGTCAGGGCAAGCCAAGTGCGGGCGTAAACTTTCAAGCATTTAAGTTGGGGATTTTATGTGACAAATTTTCCCCGATCAAATCCTTTTCGAGGAAAACAAGGGAATTTTTTATTATTTGATATTAAAGATTCGATAAGATGAGAAGAAAAGTTTACTCATTTCAATTTTTATTATTTATGCTTTCGTTGAGGCTTTGTGAGATTTTTCGTTGCATGCTGCTGCTTTGGTCTCTGTGTTGATTTGCCAAGAAAAGCAAATAGGAAACTTGTTAAGAGATGTGTGTGCAATTTGGATTTATTGAAAGGGAAGGAACGATTGTAGTAGTTGGACACACACCAAAGAAACGCATTTTTACGATTGTCACTAACATTACATTAAATGCGTCTGCTTCGGTGGAGACAGAGAGGAAATGTGTAGCAATGTGTTGTTGACCATTTCACTCCTGTGCGCATTGCATTGGGTTACAGTAAATTGGACAAAGTTATTATTACGTGACATTGGGACATAAGATGTAAAGGTAAGCCTGCAAAAATGAAAGCCAAGGAGAAAGTCGTGATTGAGGGGAAACTTTTCCATTTCTGCTGCTCAACAACACGTGTATAAGATCGTGGACGTTTATTTTTCTCTACCGACTCTGTTTTGATATTACTATAATGCTGAGCACTACAGGCCTCTGTGCCGTACGCGGCGGAGGAAGAGAACGAAAGTATTACAATAACAAGTGTCAAGAAGGTCTGACCGTAACAATGACATTTCATCATTTCGATTTGTTGTGCTCTGCACTTCATACGCACATGCCTCGCACAGATAGAGTAATTTGTTTTGTCAATCACTACATGTGTACGGCCTCTGATGAAATGAGTCGGGATGGATTATGCAAGGCACTGGACTCGCGAGACGATACAACTTACGTGCTGCTGCTGACTTGGCGATGCAGAATGTCGCTCAAAAGGATGCACAAATAAAGAATCGGAACACGGAGAACTAGTTTGTTTTAACTTGACGATCCCAGGAAGGACCTTATTTTCAAAGACAAACTGACAACTACGACTCAACAAAACTCGAACTCTGACTCTGAACTCCACGTTGCTACTTCTGCTACCCGATTGACGCTTCTTTCCTCTCTTCCTTGCTCTTTCCCTTCTCTTTCTCAATTCGGCTTGGCTTTACTCGACTTTCCTTGTTTCACCTCAACCCAAAGCCAGACATAACTAATTTCAATAATCGCTCAGGCCCGTTGCACTCTTGCAACACTGATGACACTTTCTTGTCTCAGAAGTATGTCATTCGCAACCTTCCGCTGACAACTGACATGACTAGAGAACATAAGCCTCAATACGGCCTCCGCATTTTGCGTATTTTGTTTTATTTTATTGAATTTTTGCGTTGTCAAGGGCGAAATTTCAAGTTCAATTTTACAACGTTGTAGTGCATTGAATCTCTGCATCGCTGTAGTGAAGTGAATTGATGTTGTTATAATATATTGTGTTCATTACAACTGAATCACAATGATCATGAAATGGGCACAAAATGCACGTGGGCACAGAACAGGCCGACTATTTAGCGAGTGTGAAGCGGGAAGAAGCTAGGAGAGAGCAAGAGCACGCACTCGGACTTTTGACTGGAGTGAAACGTGAAGAGTTGTGGAAAAAGCGAGCTTTTACATTCTATACTTTTCAGCTAAAAGTCTTTAATTGATGATGACTCTACCTTGAAAGCAAACTCGTGTATTCCTCTGAGCAGTTCCCCTGCTCGCATTGAAAACCCTTTAGAGAACTCATTAACATATTTCTCTTTAGATTTCCATCTTTTCACCAACTTTCACTATATTTCACCGGATGATGAAAAAAGCACAAAGAGTCAAACTAGAAAGATGAAAAAATTTATATTTAGTTCGAGAGTCAACCAGATACACGGTGCCTGCTTTTCTTTCAACGCCCGCATGAAAGTCTGGTATGACTTGCCAGACTTGGGAAGAGTTTGGCATGGCGGACCAACTCACATGCATAATATAACTTTAAAAAAGTTGCCTCATGGGTGACTTTCTGTTCTTTATGAAAAAAAGTTTCATTTCTTGATATTTTCTTTCCCGTCATAACAATAATAATAATGCGAGCTGAGAACCTGAGAAGGAGTAAAATATGAATAGATAGTACTATATTTTATCCATCCGCACATGCCGAGAACAAAACCAGCATCATGAATTACCATACAATAACCCCACGCGTTGGTGAAAGTGAGGACGGGCAAGTGTTTTCACTAAAAAGAATCAAAGCTCTGTCTCAACTCGGCAAGAATTTCATCTTTTTTCCAACTTTTAAATTACTTATTATATAAGGCGAAGACAGCCTACAAATTAAGTTTTCTATAACACCGTCAAATGTGCAGTCACAAATTATCCAATAATTCCCGCAAAGTTTGCGAATGGTGTATGGCTCACAGAAACCTATCGGCATGGTTCAACGTGCGCTGACTTTGCAAGGAATGCAACCAGATACTAGCAGAAAATAACCGGGCCATGAATCCAGATTTTTCACGTGCTAGGCTTACAATGGGCGCATTTACGTTTATTTGTGCTGTGTGGTTGTCAGTGCGGCAGTGTTATGAGGCCAACTTAGCCAAATGAATTGCTTCATCATGAGCGGAAATATATCCTGCGCAACAACAATGAGAACAGACGAATCATTTTTGAAGCTTCTTTATTTCGAATCCGCAACCTTGCGGGGAGAGCCCACGTAAATGAGAATAACATAAACTTAAACCCAAATCCGGAGTCACTTATCTTAAGATGTTTCTAGAGAGCCATTTCGTGCTTACGACATTTGACTCACGAAGACATGCGTGTAGAATCTCAAAACCAAGTCCGGAATAAATTGAGAAAAGAAAAGTTGGTAATATTCTACGGGTGGACAAACATGTCAAAAAATAACGAAAGAACAAAAAATATCAAATTGTTTGAAATGATTGGAAATGAAAATGGAGTGTATCTTGCCGTCCTGCTCTTGCGAGGAGGAAAAATAGAAAAGAGTCGGGGAACATGGGACAAAATTGAAACGCGAAAATGCTCGTGACATAAAATCCTACGAGTCTATATATTTTTATTTCTGATATCCAATATGCGTGCCTGTAATTTCCACTGATATGGAGACGAATAAGAGGCCACATTTGGAATAATATTTGAACACAGTCACATTGCATGAACATTGCAACTAAAATTACACACATGCACTCGCACGGGTTCAATGGGGAGATAAAACTCGGGAGCAGGGTTTCTCCTATTTCGTTGATGTAGGAAAGTCGTTGGTTTTTAATGCGGTATTCTATCTTATTTTTTACTCTCCCGTTTCAGAACCTTCTGTGCCGTTGTTCTTCGCCTCCACGTTCGATACTCAGAGTTTGCGCCAGAACAGCGTGGAAATTCACTACATTGCCGGGCTGCACGTTTTGCGTTTTGAGGCAGCGAGTTATGGAGAACGACAACGTGAGGCACATTTTATTCCCGACTCCTCGTGCATGTCTCTCCTTGAGCTCAGAGTGCGGCGGAAACAAAAGGCATGAACAGTTCGCAGTTGTGTGTTGCCTGAGAAAGTCGAGCATAACCTGGAGCTTAAAACCCGTTCCTGTGTTTAGTCGTAGAGTTTTTCTCCGCGAAAGCACGAGAACTTTGTTCTAAATTCTTTCTGCGGAATTTATTCAATCATTGTGTTTTTGCACTTTGGATTTGGACTTCAATTTACAAACAATCAACATTCTCGATCCGAGAAAGTGAGCAAAGAGTCAACATTGCTGACATATGCACAAAATTAACCCTAAACTGCGAGTTCAGTGTAGCATGAGTTGCAGACATTCCGATAAAACCGGAAAGTAGAAGCTTTTCCATTACTGGCTTTGTGACAAGCAGTGGCATAGAACAACATTATCCACGATTGGAAGCGAAGAAACATTCTAAAAGCAACGGTGCAAAAGTATTGACGTCGGAACGCAGACTAGCTTCAAAAGATCACGTAATACAAAATAGAGTGTTTCATGTTTGGTTTCAATTCACATTTTTCCATTTCTTCAAGCATCTTCGTGTTTCATTCTTCTATTTTCAAACATCCATTCGAAAACATTCGAATTCTTGATAATGCAGCTACTTTCAGCAAACTCATAACACACGAGTCTCAATCCGGCTGGTGTGCACTGAGTGACTGCGGCAGACTTTTCTCATAGTATGCAAGTTGTGTTATTGTTGTGAGATGCAATGATAATAACCTGAATGTTGTGCTCGTATCGAGGTAAAAAGTGGAACTCCATTTGTCTATGTTCAGATAAAAGTTAACACTTCCTTTTTCCATTTATACTCTACATTTGACTCTCGATGGCGTCTGAAACATTCGCTGCAAGTTCTCCATCTTCTGTCTGCTGAAGTCCAATGCAAATATTCACGGCACTGGCTCAACTCAGTTGTCAACAAAGTTCTTCGCTATCGAGTTTGTCTCATTTGTATTTTGATCGGCGACAATACATTAATTACGATTTCTGTAACGCGAGTGATTGGCATCGTTTAGCAAGCGAACATTGTAAACACGGAGCAGTTAATTGAAATGCTGCTTGTGTGTGCTGGCTGAGGCATTTGTGTGCAGTGTAAACAGTTCTGAATAGTGTTTGGGTTTTTGTTTGATTTGTCAGTTTGATAATAGATTGAACAAATATATAACTTGTACTCAGTCAGTTGCTACTCCTTTTGTACCGAAACTAGGGAAAAGTTGCAAATAGATTCACTGTGCAGTGCGTGCATGTGTACACAAAAGCTATTATATTGACTACAAAACGCCAAACAGATGAGGATAAAGATAATGATTAATTCATCACAATTTATTCAATCAAAATCTCCCTTTCAGTTACGACTCCTTTATTCCGAACTCTGAATAGGAGAACAAGAGAACGATTTACATAAAATGGAGCCAAACTGCTGAAACTCGAGGTTCAAGTAAATAGCCTGCATTTCCATATCACAAAGGAGAAGCAGCGATGAAACTACGATGATTATGATATCCATCATTTATTAATCTGATTGGAATTAAGCACCCTACAACAAGATACAAACTAAACTTGCATTCAATTCAAGAAGGAAGGACACAGAGGACGGCTCCATAATGTCAGCCTCAGTAAGTCAATGATGCAATAAACTCTTATAGTCGTCTTAGGTGAACTCGTTCATACTCACGTTTGTATTAAATGGTAGTTGACAGTCAACGAGAGAAAGTATTTTAATTATAAGTTTCAATGTGCGAACTAAAAGCTTGCGATGTTCATACTTGTGAAATGCTGCATCATGCTATTTAAATTTTAGGGTTTAGTTAATAAACTTTGACTTTTGAACTCAGGAGTTTTCAAAGGTTGCCTAATCTGACGCGACAAGACACACGACTTCACTACAATGCACAGTATTATTATTTCATTTCGAAGAAGAAACCAGACAAGAGTAATTAATAATGCCAAAATTCCTGAGTGACTGGCATCTGCCTTCCTATTTTTTTCGATGGTCTCCTCTCGTAGCGAGCTTCTTCTATTTTTTCTGTTGAATATCAATGCATGAAATACACGAAAGAAGGCAAGCGAAAGATACCCACCAACAAATTAAGGCAGCAATGCAGCACATTGATATTATTATCATCGCGATGCGCTAGCTTTGCTTTTCCTGCTGTGCATATTTAGCAGCAGCGATTGAACAGGAAAACTTGAGGCGAAAGAGTTAAGAAGAAACTAAACTCCTGTTCCAAAGTTAACTTTGGCAATACTTGGCGTTGGCATTGACGTTGATATGTCGCAAAGACAAGTCGAATGTATTGGGTTCTTTATGGTGAGGAAAATGAGCGAAATGAACCGATGGAGCACACAATGAGACACATATGCTCATGTTTTTACTCTGTAATTTCAGTCTGCAGTTAGTTTACAAGGGACCATATAAACTGAGCTCCATTTCCGATCACTCACTCGATGCCAGTAAATAAAAGAGGAAAGAGTTGTGCAGTTATTGCTTGTGTGCAACAAACTTTGCAATTGTCGGTAAATTTTGATTACATGTTCCAGCGCTTTCAAATTTACTTACTGTATCCTATTATTGATGCTGCAATTCAGTGCCTCAGCGCATTCCTGTGCCTTTTCCAAGAGAGTGCACAACCACCTGAGATAAACTTTTTTCGTGCCGATCTGTGAAGCGCAGCGGCGCAGCGCTCATTGCTGGTGTGCTAGATAATCTTATTAAAGATTTAAATGGCACATGACTTGCGTTTGCAAGGAGGTCCGTCGTTGAACTAAATGCTCAGCCTCTCTTAAAAACGTCGCTAGCCTCCATTCACATTTTACGGTAGCCCGAACGATTACTGTAAAGCAGGAGAAAGTGGAAAGGAATAGTCGTCTACGTTGCAGCAAATTTATCTTAATCCAATCTGTGATTCTTCTGCGCAAGTGCCCGCTGTTGTGTATATCCATGCGTGCATCTGCTCGTGTCGAGAAGTGACTGGAATTAAAGACTGCCTCAATTCCTATGAAATGCATGCACGGGTCATTGCGAAAGTTAATCTAGAAGATACAATGCGTTCTGGTCCTAAAACTTTCACAGAAATGTTTATTCATGTCGATGCTCGCCGGCAAACGAAACCTCAGACACTCAGAAGGGACTGTAACGCGTTGCGGTACGAATTGAGTCCATTTTGCATTTAAAAGATTCAGGAGAAAGAAGAGGATTCTCTTCTAGAAAGAATAACAAATAAATAAAAGCAAATTGCATCAAAGGAAAGAAGGCAAAAAATAGGAACATGGCAAGGTACTTTGCATTGTGCTAGAGACAAATGGAAAAGTATAAATATATTGTTACCTACGTACGTAATATGCGCGTATAGTAACACTCACATATTCTGTTGCGAGTTTCCTGTATCAACGAAATAGAAATAGAAAAATCGCCCTTTCAATGTTTCAACATGTTTACTTTTCCTTTCTTCCGATGCTGTTGAGTCTTGATAAATTGTGTGGAATGAGGTTGCCTTCACTTTTTTCTCTTGAGTGTCCCTTAGGATCCAGAATACGAAAGTAGTGCAGCCTTGCGTTTCGCATCCAAACCCAGCCAGCATTCAGCACAAGCACTCACTGCCTTTCTTCCTCCAGACTCAGCATTGACAGCGGCTTTTCGGCCGTGCGTGTGGGCGGCAATGAAGTACAAAATAACGAGAGAAATTATGCAATTATGGAAACTAACAAGTTTTTTTTTTACTTTTTCTTTTGAGAAAAATGTAAGATTTTAGCAGCTCAAAAAATTAAAGCGTGCATAATTTGTTTAGAAATCTTCCTGCTAAGATTTGAAATCGGAGCTGAGCGTCAGCAGCATGTGAGTACTGAAGCAAAGTACGGAGAAAGGAACCTGCTAATGCATTTTCACCATACACGGCTTCATTTATAACTTATACGAGCACAAGCTAAATGGGAACGGAGGAAGATTCGAAAATAATGGGTTGGATTTACGTTTTAGAAGATAAGGATTGTCTGCCTTCTGCGTTTTAACGAGATGAGGAAGTCCCGAACAAATGCACAAACTCAGTTTGAAGGCAGAGTGCTGCCGGTTCAGGAACCGAGCGACTACCAAAGAAAATCTTAACTAAATTGTGACTTAACTTTTCTCCGCGTCTTTCTCTGAACTTTTATTTTTACTACATTTTATTCACTGAAATTTTTTTAATAAATAGGTTTGAATCTATATCTTATTATTCTTATTTGTGAGGGACGAATCTCGCATCTTCATTTTATGCGAGAAGTCAAGTGCTCATGGAAAAATTCCGCTGGTACTCGTGTGGTGCGGGTCTTATCAGTTGAAAAGTGGAGTTACACTACATTGAAAAGAAATCAAAAATTTTCTCTTGAATATAAAAATCTTGGGGAAACTCAAAACATTTTATGCCTAATGCAACTCGTAAAAATAAAGTGAATTTCAACATCAAATTGTGTTTTACGTACCTTTATATTGATTTTCGAATTTTACTGCTATTTGAAACCCTCATCATGCCCTCCTCAATTTTGGGTGATTTTTGAGAAGCTGACATGCGATGTGCGCTATTCGATACTCTAAGCATGAAACATCTGCACAGGCATTATTGTTTAATAAAGCAACTGTCCCCTGTGTCGTACCATGCTCTAATCCACCTCCATTCAGGGTCCACGAGGAAATTGAGATCCTCTATTGGCGAGGCATGTACGAATTGGAATATTATAAAATAGTCTGACATTTACGACACAGAATGAGAACCGCTGATGTAGAATAACAGAATGCAGAATGGCAAAACGAAAACTCAAATATTATTACACCATTTTATTGTTGACCATCCAATTTTACTTCCTTCCTTTCGCTCTCGCGCTGTCCATCTTTGCATTAAACATGATATTTAATATTGACTCGACTTCTTTTACCGCGTAACGGTAAATTTGTAGTCGTAGCTTACAGTCGTGTCGGCCCAGACCTCTTCATGAGCTCAATACGAACGCCTGATGCTTTAGTCTAATATTATTCTACAGGTACGTGAAGTCAAGAGAAATTCGGGAATGAAAATGACAACTGACTATTTTGCACTTGCTTCAGAGCCGATGCAGTGTGCTTGAATTCAATTCCATTCCCGGCGCAGTGTTTCTATCTACTGATTATATTACATGGAACTGGAAGTACGTGGAGGATATGCTCGCGAGTGAGAAAGCTGGAGAGGGGTAACTGCCACTGACTACACGTGCCTATGAATAAATCCTTAACATGACACTAAAGTGACACCAGCCCAGCGTTTCAATTAGTTCCTTCATGGCCCTACATCTCGCAAATACAGCGTTCTGAAGCATTGTAAACGAATTTCGAAAAATGCTTTACAAACAAATGCAGGGTGAATGCTGGTAGCAGAGACGAGATGCGACATCAAATGAAGAACACGAATTGTGTTAGCTGATGGTATTGGAACTCAATTTTCTAAGTAATTTTTGAAAGCTGTGCTCACAATTTTCTGTCTACATGAGCTTGGTCTCTATTTGCTCCTACTGCTCCTGCTCCTTCACTTTATTTGATCTTTAAAATTTACACTTGCATTTTCCCCCAGACGAGCATACTGACTTGATTGAAATAGACAGGGTGATTTTTGTCACTTCGGGACATGATTTTCTCAATTTTAAAACAGCCGTTCCTGTGATATTGGGCACACATTGCCTGAAGTGGTTTGTAGAAATTTCTTGAAAATCACAATATATATTTCTACTGAATGGCAGAATTTTAACGTACCTTCTAAGAAAGAAGACGCTTGTTTGGATTCCTCAGATAGTTTCAATCAATTAAAACGCTTCTGTTACAAAGCTTACGACATAGATACTGGTGCCTAGAAACATAACCTGCTGATCTCTCACCGTTGCATTTCAATTCCATTCGTGGTGAATTTACAGTGTAAAAGTAGAAGTGTGCCATAAAATCGCAAGTGGGGTCAATAGGCGCGTGTGACCTGCAATCATAAAATTATGATTGGGTTACCAGAATTGCACATGAGTCGTCCGAATTCGATCGATACTTCCGTTGGCAAGCATTGCATTATTAAACATCGGACGCAATCATGTATCGCCTAAGCATCTTAGCTCCATGAGCATTTGAAACGATGATCTCTGTTAGAAATAGAAATTGACGACATTTGCCTGCTTTCGGTCCCCTGTGGGGCCAAACCTGTTGAAAAGTTGTGGGAAGCGGTGAAGAGAGTTGATAGTTGCAAGATGCAGAGTTTTCGAATAAAATGAAATTTTGAATGCGTGGTTAGAAAATACTGGAGTCGCTGCTGTCAAGCAAAAGGGCCGACTTGCGAAACGCAATAATAAAAATGTAAGAAAAAAGTTTCTTTCTAAAATACAAGTTTCGCCCAGAATACAAGGCAGGGAAGTTGTGCTGAAAAGTGAAAATTTCCCATTTCGAATATTGAAAAATGTCCCTTTCATTAAGACTTTTGGAATATTACTTCGCTAGGTTCGAGCATTGCCCTGACAGAATTGAGAGCATGAAGTTGGAATTGAAATGCCTCTGCTGTGCGCAGTCCACCGTTTTCAATCCAAAGTCTAACTTACGGCGAGTATTGCAAGTATATGGCGAGTAGGAGCACATGTTTCCTTTACGGCTTTTTGCTCATGTATATTTTATGCAGTGTTCCGGCATCTTCACGGGCAAGTGGCATGCCATCGGCATATGACTTTGCAACACGGTCGAGAGTCGCGAGTGTGTCACATGCACGGTTTCATGCGTGGTGCACGGGCTGGTGGAAAGTATTGGGTGTAATTATTATTATCCTAGTTAAAATATTATTATTTACTCTGCTCCCACAACGCCAATGTAATCTATGTATTAGTTCATTATGAAAGACAAACAACGAAATGGCACGGCACCAAGGCGGAGAGAAAGTGAAAAAAGTAATTAGGAAAAGAATAGAGCTGCAATAATTGGTGCGTGTTTGTCCCAGGCATAATTTCAACCAAGCTTCATAGCTGCTCCTGTCCGTCCGAGTTTCACCAGGTTCGCGTGCTATGGTGCCTTGTCGCAATGCTGTCTTGCCGTGCAATAGCATCGTTGTGTTTGTCTTAAAAATACTTTTTGGCGTTTCAAGCCGAGTCGGTCTGATATTCGTGCGCCTGGGTTAATATTGAGTGTCGCAGAGTCACCAAGTCACACAGGAGCGGTTCCATATTCAGTAAAATAAAAACACGAATCACGTTTCATGACTTTCATCCCACTGCGTGTCCCGTGTCAGCCTGGCCGCAGTTACGCCTTGGTTTTCTTCATATCGGCCTATCCTCCACATGGACCTTGTTTGGTGGACCCAAAACAATTTCATAGAGGATCACGTTGGATCGGAAATGAACTGTCGGCATCTTGTTCTGATTTTGGAATTGGTCGAGGTGATTTGAAGAAAATAGACATGAAAGTAAATGGGAAATATGGCAGCAGACTGCGCCCGTCGATGCTCCGAAGCAATTTCGTTTGGTATTGTGGGGATAACAAGACAGTAAAGTGAATGACAATGCGTTGTAGCGATGAAGATCCATGGCATATATGTATCAAGTACTCGTCCAAAGGAAAGTGTGTCCTTTCTTTAAGCATTTTTGTGCGAAGAAATTCTACTCACAAGCCCCGGTTTGGTCCATGCCCTCCTCCGCGGTCACTTTTGCTCGTTAGATGAAATGTGTTGAACCCTTTCTTTGGCAACTTGTTTTCTTTTCACATTCCTGTCGGCCATTCTTTCTATCTTACGCAGAACCTTAAAGTAGGGCATGTGCGTACGTAGCTTCTGTTTTTGATTTCACGATTTTTGGAAAGTCAGGACAAGAAAAATAATGTACAGAAGTGTGCTACAGATCATACTGTAATGGTGAGAGAAGACAACGGTAATTTATATTTGTAGAGGACAGGCGGTGCAGCTGAGAGAATGAGCTGGGGCAGAAGCTGCGGAATATGTTGCACGCATTTATCTATTTGGGACTGAGTGTGCCGTTGTTTTCCCCACTTACGCGTGCCTGTGAGCGGTAGTGTCCTCCGTGCGTCTATATTTATGCGTGCCTGTGTGTATGTGGCCAACTTGAGCTTGACATGTATGACTTTTCTTGTTTTTTTTCTTATGGTGTTGTTATTGCATTTCCCTCCTTGCCCACTCGCAACACTGATCGTCGTCGTCTTTTCCTTCGACTTCCGTTTCTTTCCTTTCATCTTCATCTCTTCACCTTCAACGCGTGTGGGCAGCGTGCTTCTTGTCTGCTGGTTGGCTTTCTTTGATTCTTTCCAAAATAAAACCCATATTATGTTACTCATTTCTGGTAGGCTTTATTTATGATACCATAACTCATCAGTCAGGCTACGTGCATCTCAACTCAAATTGCCGCCGTAATTTCTACACCGACGCTTATGATCTCGCTGCCTCCTTCTCCGCACCATTTCAATCGGATTGCTGCCCCGAACCAACCTAAGGGCCAATCTGATGTGTGTGAAGAATTAATTTAGCAGAAATTTCTACTGTTTCCCTCGGTGAATGAAAAACGCTCGACTAACGGCTACGTCCGCTCTCGTGAATGCGAAAATTGCTGCGACGTAAAGCGTGTAAATAGTCAAAGTTATGCACTAAATCATTCATGAAAGCGTGTTTGAAGGAGGTATAAATCTTTCATTTCCAATTACTTTGGATGAAAGTTCTTTGTCTCCGAGTTACACGGCCCCAGCTGTTGTACAGTCTCATGCGAAACCAGTGGTTCGAGAAAGTAGTAAACATGCTGCTAATTTTACTTGTATTCAAGGTAGTCTTAACCAAGCTCGAAAAAACACCATGATTAACTTCGTTACAAACCAGGCGAATGTTTCTCAATTCTTAGCGAACAAATTGATGTATTGCAAAGTGATTTCTGTTTGGGTGCGATCAGTTATACAATTCGCAACAGGCACTAACTTTCGCATTTACAAGAGTGTGCTGCTCCTGAATGGAGAATTTTGTAGTCAAACGGTTTCTCCACAAAATTGCACAAGTGTCTGCATGGTTCTTGTCCTATTTATGGGAGTGTGAAGCCGGTTCGTGTTCCTGGCTAGTCGTAATGGTTGTGTCGTACAAAGTACAAATCGTACCTTGTGATTTTGTCTGTCGCTTCCACCTTGCTTTCGTTTACGACAGTTGACAGCGCTCAACTGAATGCTAATCAGCGTGCCCTTTTTTCAATTCCCTTGACTCCACTCGAAACGAATTGGCTCCTGTCTCAGATTTTCTTCCCTCGCCTCTTTCACTTCCAGTGTTATGATTCCAACAAGGCAGAAAGATAGTTTGTTGACGAGAATGGGAAAGCACGAGCGAAGAAACCCGGATGGGACGAGAAATTCATATGACAAGTTTATCAATTGAGCAACTTTTGCATTTTCATCTTCTTGCTTTCAATCTTGTATGAAGCTTACAACACGGCAAGCAAGTGAACGTGCTCCTGCAGCACGTCGCAGGAAGATGATCTCTGAGAAGAACGGCAAAGAGGATTCTTGACAAGGCCAACTTATTTTGCCAAGTGAACCTAACGAGAATAATTCTTCCATCCTTCCGCGCTGCCCTGGCAAGAGGTGAGGGGAGAAATCATATGACTTGAATAGGAAAATTTCAATAATAGCCATCGTGCCGTTGTAAAAAGAAGACACTTTTCGGCAGTTCTTTCTGGCTGTAGTTCATACAAAATACGACACGATACGATACGCGTAACCTTTTCCTCGAGCTACGAAACACAAAATAATACAGACAAGTTGGACGGTTACAAGCAGAATTGAAGTTAATGAGTTTGAAAAAGAGTTTATAGCATTTTCCAGCTTAGACAGCAGATAGATTGTGTGTTATGCATTTTAATTTGGAGAGAAAGTTAATATTTAATGCCCCTTCCACTCTGAGCAGAAATCTTTCCTTGCCTGAGCGGCAGAGGCACTGCAGAGTACATACGGCAGTCGTCTCGTATGCATGATGAGTGGCGACTGCATGCTGGATGATACTCACGAAAAGTTAACATGAGTTCGAGAGGTTCAAATTGCATGTTTATACGTTGCGCGAGCCGCAGAAAGTGAAAGTCAAAAATAAACGCACACTCAGACGGTGGCTGCATGGCTTTCCTCGGGACAAAGTTTTACAATTTTTTGACTCTCTTCCCGTCCTCTTCAAATTCATTAAACAAGTTGATCTTTTCATCGTCAGCCAAAAGTGTTAATTGGAATTTGACGAGGGCAGCAGAACGGCTGTCGGCAGTGTCGAGCTCAGGAATCAATTAAAAGCACTAATGAATTTTTAATTACTTTTCGATTAATTTCGTACTTATGTTCGACGACAGACAATTAATGCATTAACACGCATAAGTAATAGCGTGGGATATAAGTTTAGTACCACAGTGTATTAGTTCGTGCCCGCAGTCGAGCACCGCTTCAAAGGAGCACGGCACTACGTTGCATTTTCAGTTTCTTGGCCTCATTCAAGATCGGAATGTGCAGGTTTGACATCACACAACGGATTGCTTAAGCAAAGGTTTTGATTATTGTACATAGATTAATTGTACGACCTTTCGTTTCTTTCAAAATAATTCTACTCGGTGCGGGGACTCACTCTGTATTGTTTCGCTCTCCCGGGCACAGCACAGCACAAAGTTTTAAAATGAATCTTACTCCGTTCGTAGCCCTTAGCACGAAATACTTTCCACTTTCTTGCGAAGTAATGGCCTCTTGTTCTACCCTTCGTGGAAGTACGACACGGTTCAGGGAAACGGAACGCGAGTGGAAACGAAAAAAATCATTTAATCACTGTCAAGAAGTTTTAATATACTCTCGCGCTTTCTCTCCCTCGCTCCATTCTAATGGCTGCACCGCACTGCACTGCGAAAGCATCGAATTCGACCCAGCCAGCCAGTTCGTTCCAAACAAATAACAATTTCCAGAGGTAGCATGAATTCGAAACAAGATTTGTATCAAATCTGTCTCTGATTACGTTTGAAATGAAGTCAATTTACTACGCGTATGATTAGTAATGACTTAGGAATACAGAAGTATTGGCTTTATGTGTTACACAAGCACGAGCCCGAGTTCCGTTAAGGAAGGAACAATATAAGTACAAATTCTGTAAATCGAGCTTCTATGTTGTACAGGAACTGATTACATTAGGGCAGAAAGCAATTTTAGATTTCCTAAATTCCAATTTAAGTTAAAAAAAACCTGATTAAAAATCAAATGTCTGACATGCAAAGCCGTCTCGTCCAGAACCCCGATTGCTATATAACTGCTTGGGCATTGAACTTCAGCCTCTTTTTGTTTGTCGATTGGTATTTTTTGGAATCCTGCAAATTCTTGTTCAGGTTCTGCTTCGGGAAGTTTTTCTCGCCCACCCCGTTACCTCTTCCTTTAAGTTTCTTCTCGCAGGCAGACATAAAAGCCGGGGAAATAGAAAATAGAAATTATTAGATTTTATGACTCGTGCAATTAAAATCTGAGTTTGAGAAGTTAATTAAAATAGTTTGAATTTCTCAACTCACGCATGCAAGCCGTGCCATGCGACTTGCATTGGATAGACAAGAGTGGATTGGAATCCTAGTGCCGTAGTTGATAAAAAGAGAAATTGGAAAGAATTGAAAAGGAGAAAAACTATGCTGAGCTCGGGTGATGTGGTTTGGTTCCGACAAAATCACATTCACCCGACCTAGACAAGCATTGAGCATGTGAGGCTACGTGCGCCATGCACTCTGACGACTGCGTGCCTGTGTTCGAATGCACGAGTGAAAGCAGCAGCGGAATGCAGTGCAGAGTAATAATAATACAAAGAGGAAGAAATAGAGAATTTGGTGCGGTTGATTTTTAGGTATTGCGGAAAACAGAGAAAGAAAAACGACCAAATCGGGCGTAGTGTGGAGCTGAAAGCGGTGTTTGGTTTCTATATGTGCGTGTGTATTTGTGTCACTGATAAAATACACTTCAAATCTTAAAGCCAGAAGTACGAGGCAGTCGCCTGGAGATGAAAATGAGCTCTCCTGACGCTGCCAAGTGAGTAGCGGCGCAGTATTTTATTCATGTGGTCCTAATGAAATATTCGGGAGCTGTAGATTTATGATAATCGTACAAATGAATATATATTGCATTGTGTCATGGACAGAGACGATGCGAATGCGCGATTCATCATAGGAAAGACAAACACGACGCTAATTTTCGAATCTCGTTACATCTGCCCGCTCGCATGATGCCATTCATTATTATTTATAAGGGGCATGGTTGCTAATAAACTGCACTTTAAATCCAGTAATGCATGTTAATGATGCTAAAGGTTACTCGGCAGAGCGAACGTTGCGCTGCAGCGTATTGGGCAGAGAAGCAGGAATGCGTTGACTCTGAGCTTGTTCCGGGTTTCGTACGTAGTCCTGAAACACGCAGCGGTATTGATCCTGCTTCCTCTCGCGTGTGGCAGTGGCTCAAGTAACACAGTAAAAAGAAACAAACAGTACATTGTTGCTGCCTCGACTGTGCGTGTTACTTTTGCTGGGCTGGCTGACTGTGGGTGTAAGGTTCCCAGTTCCCGTAAACAGTCTCGGGTTTAGATTATGATTTGATATAGTGGGAGAAAGTTAAGACGAGGCTAAGCCGAGGCGTGTTTTTTGTTGTTGCACGCTCTTGCGTTTGGCTGCTTCTCGAGCTGGCGTCGCCGTCGTCAGCAAAGTGAAAAGAGTGTAGCTAAAATAAAACGATGGGATGAGTTGGGAGAAGAGCAGCCGCATATGAGGAAGAATGAGACAGAATTTCTTATAATATTCCGAGAAACGGAAGAGGAAGAGGCAGCCGAAGGGCGAAGGAAGAAGGTACGAGGAGAAGAAGAAAGCAAGTCGCGGAGGATTGAATAAAAAGTGGAGAAGAAGAAAGCTGGCGCCTTGTTTTTGCTCATTTTTCTCTTTGCACAATTGTATTCTTCTATTTCTCTGATATCTTCATTTTTCGGATGAATTGAATGATGAATACAATCACTCTGCCAGTCGTTCCGTCTTTTGGTGCTCATTAGTCCGCTCCAATTCTATTGCCGAGTTGAGTGAGTGAAAGCGATACGCCGCTTTCAGCCTCTGTCTTGCTTTCCTTATTTATTTATTTTTTGTCCGTATGTGTTGGTTGGCCGTAGTTTGTATCTCAGCACCATCATCATAACGATATAACAACAAATACTTTCGTCAGTAACTTCGTATTCATTGACTGCACCGCTTACTCGCCCCGCACGGCCTTCGTGGTTGTATGTACGAATGCGAATGTGCCTCACATCTCTTCTGAATCGTCGCTCCTGCTGCACGAAACTTGTCCAACTTTAGAAGAAAAAGTGGAAGAGGAAGAAAAGTTGAAGTTTCTGGCAAACGAGTCTTTCTCACTAATAAGTTTATCTGAGAAAGCCAAATCTTTTCTTTCGCTCTCCCTTTTTGTTTATCCTTTTAACCATGGAATAAAACGACGACGACGCTGGAATTACTTGCTACTTACTCAAGGCAGACGTTCGCGATCCAAACGAAGACCAGTTTTATGCAGATACTGCGCAAATAAATCTTACGAATCTAATTGTGAAAGGGGAGAGGTAGAATTACACTAACTAGCACGTCTCTGTCTCTCAGGCTTCTGCACTCATTTTTGGTGATTCGGCAAATTAGAAGTTCGGAGTGAGCATTCAAAGGGATTGATTATATAAAAATTGCTAATGTAAACTGCAGAGAAAGCAAAACTGAAACTTGTATGAGTGCTTAGCGCACAAAAATTATGTAGAGAAAATATGTAAATTTCCTACGGCTAGGTGGAAAATTATAAAGCAGGCATAAACCGATTATACCAAGTAAGTTATTAATCACCTTCATTTTCTCTGTGTTGTGTACTTGACGTATTCCGTCTAGGAGAATTTATGCCTTCGCTCTTTCACACTTCAATGTCACTTTGGAATTGCTGGCGCATGCATCCGGCCCGAGTTGCCCGGGCTGCGCGAGTCTGACAGGAGGAGCAGGAGGGTTGCCGAAGAGCAAAGTGGTGTTAAAGAGCCAAGCTACCTGATTAGGCATTGATTAAATAAGTCGCAGAAGGGAGCGTCGCACCATGTCGCCAACGGGGAAGTTGCTCGTAATATCTTTTGACTATAATTAGTTTATTAGAAACTTCATTTTATGAAACTCTCAAGGAATTAACTCGCACTAAACTTTCAAACTTTATTTTTACACTCGCACCACTCTTAATTAGTTGACTTTGCCCGACTCACATCATTACATCACATTATGCGAATGACTGAACGCGGCTCTTCAGTTAGCTTCACACCATCGGAGAGTCCTCGAGTTGCACTTCGGGCCAACCCGACTCGATTGGACAGCCTAAGAAATTAATTACGTCTTAATTATCCAAGGACCCGAGTCAGCAACGTCAGGTGGCAGCAGCACGTCCTTCCTTCGAAGCAATAAAGTGCATTAGGCATCGTTCGCTCTAATGACAAACTCCAAACTTTCCCTTGCAATGGGACTCCGATTTCCACAATTTCCACTCTGACAGGAGCAGAAGCGAAACTTGAATTAAACAGAATTTATGTATCTAAGACACAAAACTTTCTTACCTCGCTGATGGCAGGCAGCTTCTTGAGCACTTTATCCAGTGATTTATGAATGATTAATTCCTCACCTCGAAGGAGGAACTGAACTCGTCTATAATGGCGGAGGAAATAAAATGACAATGTAAATAACTTCCGCAGTCTATCCATAAAAATTGTATACACAAAAGTCACCGACGAACGCAACAAACGTGCAGTTCGTAGTCGCAGCCCATAAATAATTGCATTAAGCAAGCATGAGTCAAAATGCTATCGAAGAACTCATTCCAGACTTCTGTTTTTGAACTCGTTCAGCTAGAATGGCATGGTGGGTTTCGCATTTGATTAGATTTGCGGAGCTGACGAGCTAATATTGAGCGAAGATTAAGCGGGTTAAATCGCGGCAGTGAGAGCAGCTATGGGTTTGGTGGTTAGCATAACTTAACCCTTTTAACAAGGTTGGTATTTGCATTCGTATGCCTTTTCTCGTAATTATCTCCGAAAACAGTGCTTTATTCCATTACTACCTGTACACTTCCGTTTCTCCACAATTCTCAGTTTTGGTACACTTCACTGGGCTCATTGCATCAAATTAATGAGCCCAAGTGATTTCACGACCGACGATCATCAGGCTTTTGACGTTCCGAGCGAAGCAGATTACAACCCGTTGATTTGTCCTCTCTCGTCCATGCATTGCGTTCCAATGCTCGAGTCAGCAGAGACAAATTATTTGCCCAGACTGGCTCTTGCTTACCTGGGAACAACTAAACAGTACTTATCGAGCAGAGGGCAGATCGAGAGGCTGGATGTTATAATTTTGTGGCAATGTTGCACACAACACAAACTCACGGACATAAATCCTCCTGTAAATTCTTAGCATTTTGCCTTGCTTTTGCTTGTGCACAATTCCCTAATTTGAGGTGAGGCTGTCTCGCAGTCCGCATGCACGGCTTAATTTGACTTTTGAGCATTCATCCATTGTGTCTTTTCCCTGGTCTTAAATGCTCTCTGTTGAGCTCCGTGTCTTGAAATTCTTGACACAATGAACACACAAAGCGGCAATGTGAGTGAGTATTACGTTTTATCTTTAAGCCGTATGCCTTTTCTTTACATCTGATCCTGGCAATGATCCTTCTTCGATTCCATCCACCTGGATCACGAATTTGCGCTTAAAAGCAGTCTCCCATGATCAGTGCCGCCTGCAGTCAGGCTGGTCCGATTGAGGATTTCAAGTTCAGAGTGTGAGTTACTGAATTACTGCTCCTGTCTGTCCAATGAGTTTCATATTTGATTAGGATTTAGGATTCCTGGAGGCACTTTTATTTGTTTGAGCGACACATGGCTCCTAAATTCAAAATAATCCTTCGAGTGAATCACGCAACGCCGCCGAGATTTTGTCCTCTGTGAATTTGAAGGAGTGCATTCATTTAGCTCATATTCGTGATGATGATGACGATCGCGCGAGTCTTCTGAAGCCTTTTGGAAACTGCCGAGGGGATTTTCATTGGACTCCTGCCGCTCAGATGGCCGAATCAACAAGGGTCCATTCGAGCCCTTGATGCTTGACGACCATTAATTTTTTACCTCCTGTTTCCTCCGCACATCGCAATACTTCGTAGGCAATTGAGCGTAGTGTTTTCCTTTTTCGTCCGCCTTCTTAATGTGTGCTTCGCTGCGCTACGGTTGCTCACAATCTACGAGAGCGTGAGACCCCTGACGAGGACGACGACAAAGGTGCTTGAATTGAAATGTATTGCGTCTAACGTGCTACAGATGCATTTGCATTAAGGAGAAATGGATATCTTCTTACCTTAAAATCCTTTCCATTGGCCCCTTGTTCCATCTCATTCCATTGTTGTTTCTTGTAGCCTGAGTTCTTTGTAAACTTGTTTTCGTATGAATATCATTATCTCGTTGTCTGCCTTGTACTTACGCATATAATAAAACTCACACTTCCAGAGATCATGTTCACATCATAATGCGCTTACTCATTCCATTCTCCAGATTTAACAGTTGGTCTCAAAGCAAAGCAGGCCGAGAGAGAGCATTTCCCCTTGAGTGGGGCCCGTCGTGAATATCAAGGCAAGTGTTGGCTGCAAACAAGAGACCAGATGATGGCACGACGGCATTCATTCACTCAGTCATTCTCATTCTCGTGCATTCTTTTGAGCCGTGTGCATGTGCATTTCCCCCTTCTTTCTGCTTAACTTTGTTGATATCTTGGTCAGCATTCATTTTGCCGTCGTGCAAAAAGAGTAAGCTTTGCTAACTTTAATTTCTAGCGTGGCTACATTTCAATGTGCAATCCTGCCAAACCGGAACAAAGTAAGGTGAATTGTGTGCTCTCCAGAAATCCCGGTCAGGAGATTCCAAATTAGCGCATTGGCAGACGGTCTGGTGAAAAATTAGTGGACAACCAGTCATGGTCTGTTGTGGAGCATTGGATTAAGCATTTTCTTGGGTGAGCGAGTATACGAGCTAAGTGGTTGTAAGAGGAGTGAACCGTGCGGACTGTACCTTCGTGAGGGTTGAGTGAAATGAAGGAAAGAGAAAGCCTATTTGTACTCCACTTGGTTATTTCAATCAGTACAATGATGTAATTAAGCGAGAGGCTCAGAGTTGCGAAGAATCAGGAGGAAGGTCGTCATCGTCGTGCAAAGTTTCGGGTTTGCTGGTCGTGCGAGTGTTGTGTTTGTGGATGAAAGTGAAAGTACTCACCCTGCATATTCTCACCGCTCCCAGACTTTCCCAACTAGCTGCAGCTTATTTTTCCTTCTGTAACTTTTCGAGGTACACCCAAATTCCCACTTTCGTTATGTAACGTTACACTGCGCCCTAGCATTTTGGTTCACTTGCACAGTTCTACTTAAAGTGAAATCACATTTGTCCTGGATCGAAGTTATATTCTCTCAAGTGAATGAAGTCTCATGCACGGTAGCGACGGTGGCAGGCAGTAAGTCGTACGTTCTATCAGCTTCAACTGAAGCGGAAAAAACACTACTAGTCGCTCACTGCGTTCGCTCATACTCCGTTTACACTGGCTTTGACCACACCGCAGAACAAAAATGCCAAGCACTGCAGGCTTACCCTCCGTGTTTCTGTTCTGTCTACTTATGGAGTTCGCTTCGAATCAGTTGCCAACTTCTGTCCGTTCATTATGACCATCACAATCAAGATATGTAATTATTATTGATATGTATGACAGTAATGGGATTCCGCCACTGTGTTGCGTGCAGGGTGCTGTGGAGTCTCTTTCGCCCCATTTGAACTAATGAGTCACGGAGAGAGAAGGAAGACCGAGAATATTGCATTACATTTCCATTTCATGAACCCAATAAGTACAAAGTAGAAAAGCAATTTTGAGAAAGGTTGTGCTGGCCTTGGCAGTTTGTACTGAGCTCCGAGTTTCGGAGAAAAGGAATTGGACCGGAGACAAAGTCAAGACAAAATGTTATTTGTGCTAAGAATATGTTACATAAAAGATTTTATTGCTTTTGTCTTTCATTGTTATGAGCGGAGGAGAGGAGGGCAAGTGAAAAGTGCTCTAGACAGAGGATAAAGTGAGTACTAATCGTGAAAATAATAGCTGATAAAACTCATAATAGAAGGCTTCAAATGGTATCCAATAATTAAAACAATTTCCTCTTTTATCTCGTCTTGACTTCAAGTGACTCGTAATGCGTCCCATCTCGCGCTTCGCTCTCCGCCTTCCCCATTGTGCTAATTTCGGGCTAGTTTTACCTTTCTTGATTTATTCCACTCCTTCCGCCACGTCGCCACAACTTAAAGCCATGCGTGTAACCAGGACCCAAATCGTGTCGGTAATCTTTGCTCAGGCTCTCTGCTTCCTCTGTTTTCTTACTCCGCACTCGGAGAAAGCAAAAGTGACAAGAGGAGCAGCTCTCTCCGCTGCTCTTTGTTTGCTTTCTTTTGTATGATTTCTTTTCGAACGTGCTCAAGCAGGATATGAAGAATATCAAGTGTGAACCGACCTGAGTAAAGTAAAGAATATGGATTTAGTGAGACCGAACGCCCGTTCACGTTTCTCTTACTCCCGCTTCCTCCTTCAGTCCGCTTTTTAATCAGAAAGAGAACCGTGATCAAGAGCGACAGTGTTCTCAGTTCAGGCCACTGTGTGCGGCCATCGATTTTGCGTTACTCTGTATTTGTCCATTACATCAAAATCAGAAAACACGGATGGATTAAGAGACCGAATCCCCACCACAGTCTGGACCGCGTCCGTGACAAAGACGGAAATTTCCTTTAAATTAATGTGGTCAGTATTGAGTTCCGTTTAATTGTTCTAGTCGATAATGGACGCAAGCTTTGTTTGCTTTGAGTTTCCCTTTTATTTATGCAGAATCAAAGCTCAGCCGAGTGTGAAACCCTCGTTTGAGTCCAGACACCACGATCAGAGCCCGTCCGTAGTTAATGAATGAGCATTTCACTTTCATTTGGCGTGTGGCCGTGTCTCACCTTCGCTGTCCCTTTGTTCTGCTTTAACAAATTCATTTTAATTTGTTTTGTATCGATTGCCTTCGTACCTGTCCGCCTCAACTCCACTGGCGACCAACATATTGACTTACTGACAAAGACAGTGGCATATCAGCCTTCTAATTATCCGCAAGTAAAGTAATAATGGGTCGAGGAGAGGAAACCGATCGTCCAGCAGCACGGCATGGCATGCCCCCTGCAAACTGCATAGCGGCGAAGATAACAGTCAGGAACAATTTGCACAGTCACTCCTCATCTACTCGTTATTTATTGACCAGACAGCACTGGCCAATAAATAAGTGTTTCCGTGTGGCATTTCTCGGAAAGTGGTTCGGACAATGTGAGAACACACATCAAGTGTGTTTTGATGCATCGTAAACGAGTGGCATTTATTATTAACCGAGTAAGTCATCATTTGTTTTATTGGACTTATTACGAGACGATATAATTCAGACAGCGACAGTACATGAGTCTCGAGCCTTCTTCCCCCTGTGTGGGATAAAATATTCCACGAGTTCTCCAGTTTACGATTCCACTTTTATGTACTCGTCTCCCGAAATGCGGTTCGAACACGCGAACCAACGACATGAATAAAATAATGGCGCAATAGCACAACAGAGCTGGAATGTCTGTAATTTGCTTAATTATCGTAAATGTGAGAAAGCGGAATTAATTATGTGTGCTTTATGACGTCTTTCACTCGTCTTTTGATTGAAATGCTGCAAGTTATGATACGTGAGACGAGCTCGGGTGTAATGACAGCATTCGCGAAACTCTCGTCAAAAGTCCATTCAACTTTATGCACTTCCAAGTAAATATAAACTTTATGATTAAGCGCTTACTCGAAACACGAGTAGGCGAGGCTGCAGCTGCTCGCTCATTAAGGCCTCTGTTTATGTCATCGTTTGACAAAGCGAGAAATAATTCGTGTTTTCAATGGGCTATAACTCTTCTTCTAAAGAGGCACTTGGTAGGCTCGTTCGTATTTTTAATACCCGACACGATGCGAAAGTTGTGGTTTTCCAGACAAACTACTCGTAAACACATTTGTTTGAAGTTGTAAACCGAGATTTTTCTGCGTCATAATTTCTTTAACCAAAAATGCGGGAAACAGCCAACCAAGTGGGCAATAAATTGTAACCGCAGTTAACATGAGAAATACGAGCCAAGTTTGGCTGGAACAACCGAACTACGCTTGCAGTAAAGAATAATTTTTGTTCCTTGGAATTTTATGAAGGACTTGGGGTTTTATTGGTTAACAACCAAACTGTTTATAATGCCAGTTTCAGAAATTTATTTGCCTACGAGACAAATGACTGGTTGTGGTTGTATTATGAATGCGTCTGGACTGATCTCTCCACTTCCAAAGAGGATGGGGCACTTGTTTTTCAGTATAGGATTATAATTGCTAATCCACGCCGTCATTTTACATATTTTGCAGCCATCATTCAGTGTATCTTCTTTTGCCATAATAATATTACACGAGCACTAATAACAGCATTAACTTAAATTACTCTCATTGGATCTCATTTGGTATTACACTAACAAAGGCTTCGAGTGGAAGTAGGGCAGGCTTTCATAATGAAGCATGTCTGACAAGCATGGCGAATGCACGCGAGTTTTCCGCCAATTAACTAAGGGTTTTCGCAACAAGAAAGGGTTAGAACATTCTTGCAATTTTTACTGGTCCGGATGCCAAGCGTGTCGAACTCGCACATGGAATTCGACAGAGGCAAACTTTTTCCAAACATATTTACTTTAAAGAACTAAATCCGCTCTCAAAGTAACACCAAGGCAGTCATACGTAAATAGCGGCGAGTTTCCGTCTCGTTTAAGTGGGACACTTGAGTGCTTGGTCGCACTGAAAATTGTCAATTTATCCGGTTGAGTCTGACCCGTCTCTTCCTACTAATTTTCTGTATTTATAAACGACTCGAGCACAGAGCGAAGAAAGTCCGGACGAGACCCGAATTGGAAATGATGCTTAGCAAAGTAATCCGTGGGCTGGAGATCCAAAAGTTTGTAGTTTTTAAGAGCCATTGGAATGATACGCAATGCGCAATACTAGAATTTATGTCCGCTGTGGTCTGGACCTCGGTGTCTCCATCGCTTCAGTGAAGCTATTGCAAGATGCCACTGTGTCTCAAGTGCCAACTTGAAATATACAAATTCAGCCTGTAAATGTTTTTTCCATTTCGAATACTAATGGTGTTCATTGCTCTGGTCATCCACAAACTTCGGAACACGAAGCGTTTTTAGAGGCGCCTCGAATGTTTCGCCCGTCGAATTCGCTCTCTGGTCTGTCGGCTGG
This sequence comes from Mesaphorura yosii, assembly GCA_009869945.1. Taxonomy (NCBI): domain Eukaryota; kingdom Metazoa; phylum Arthropoda; class Collembola; order Poduromorpha; family Tullbergiidae; genus Mesaphorura; species Mesaphorura yosii. Next base: position 144,519 of record WIXG01000076.1, read on the forward strand.
AATGCTTTTGACGTTTTCTTGGCGTTGGTAAATATTTCGTCTCAATGTGGCCTGGTTGCCTGAAAAGAATTTTAAATTTCGAAATTATGTAGTTCTCGGCTTCAACACCACTCGACCACATCTCAGTGACTTAACTTTGTGCCGAGATTGACCCAAATACTTAATTCTAGGATTGTCCACAAACCGTACATTAAATTACACCACGCTGTCGATGATTAAGAGTTGAGAATGAATGTTTTGTCCCGAATGATTTATGAGGTTTCCAAGCAAGTCTCGCGGAAGAGGACTGGAGTGCTTTAGTATTAATAGAAATCCATGTATGGCAAAATTAATCAAATTAAATTTCGGGACAGATTTTCCCTGTGTGTTGGTTACGCAAAAGTTAATACCATTACAAGAATTCTTTGGAGAGCTTTTTCTTTTGTATGCTTTGCTAGTAAAATTTTCCTTGTCATGCCACTTTAATTTTATGGATGTTTCGATTTCTAGGGTTGGGAGAGCTTAATTCCCAAATACTTAGTGTTTTGTAAGCGTTCCACTTTCTCCACGAATTTATTTCTTAATAAAAAGGGAATTCTTTAAAGTGGGAGTTGTGTGCAATGTCGCCAGCCTGTTTCTCTCAATCTGTAGTGTCATAACAGACAGTCTCAGTCTGCAGAAGCACTACATTTTGCTGTTCATGGAAGAAGAGATCCCAAATCAATTAGTACACAGCGTTCACTCAAGTTCCGTCAGCAGCGTGCAAGAGTTTAAATTCATAATTCGAAGATGGAAAGAAAAGAGCCATTCTAATGACATGGAACTGATAAAAAGCTATGCTGGTTGTGTCTGTCTCTGGTTGATGGTTCTGTCGTTGTTGGTTGGATTGGAATTATGGGGTCTTACTTAGGTTGCTGGCTCGTAACTATTGGATCCCTTTGCTTGGAGATTTCAGCTCAGCTTGCTTAAGCTCAACTTCTCTCCTCCGGTCTCGTTCAGCTCGAATATCGGCATGTATTAATAAACAGACAGCACAGAAGGAAGGAGAAAGCGAAGGCAGAATTAATGAGGTGTGTACAGGCCTCGTTAATGCATCAGTATTCAATTGTTCGGGATCAAGGAGATCTACACAAACTTAAATAATATGAGCTATACTCGCCTGCATATTGTGGCACAGCGCAGCCAGTCTTAGATTTCATATTCTGCAGCGTTTTGAATCCAGGCTTACTCATACACAAATCCGAACGCACCAAGTTCAATATTAACATGTATCCAGCCATGATTATAAGCAGCCTGTGTATAACACAAGTAACAAGCAGGCTTTTGCTTTTACTCGTACACAAGCAAAACTAAATTCCAAGTGCAGCCAAGCGTAGTCACTCTACTTCCCCTCTTGAGCTTGAGTTGCTGAGCTCCAAGAAGAAATAGCAAAAGTGGCTGACGAAGATAGAAATTCACATTTCATACAACTCCGGTAGTTGCCCCAATGCAGCAAGGGCGAAAATAGTACAGCGTTATTTGAGTGCAGAGAAAGCACAGCTAAATACTTCAGAAATTATCTCGCTTTCTAATAAATAAGTCTCTGGCTCCGGCATTAAGCCGGTGTGATTCAGACTCCACTAATAGTAAATATTAGGTTTTGAGCAAAGACCTCGTTCAACGTCCTTATGCAAACATTCAAAGGAAACTTCCAACTCGAATACAACCGATTTTACAGGCACACTGCGCGAGACGCGAGCTGTCCGATCCAGAATTTCGTGAAATGACATCTGCCCGAAATGAAGCCGCGACCCTCATGTTCGCTTGGTCTATTACCGAGTTTGAGGAATTATGGAGCTGGCCGACATTTCAGCACTAATTAATTATGATGTCTTTTTGTTGCTTGCAGAAAATGAGTCTGAGCCAAGTGTACTCGACCGTGATTATCATCACCTGTGCATTCTGTTACTACAACAGCCTGAACTGTGGTTTCGTGTTTGATGACGTCAGTGCAATCAGAGACAATCGAGATCTCCGACCCCAAACCCCAATCACAAACTTGCTGTTCAACGATTTCTGGGGCACTTCCATGCAGAAGGTACGTACACTATTCCTTCTCTGTAATTCCACCCGTACATTTCATGCGGGCTGTTACTTGACACGTCGGCATTATTAGCACCAAGAGTTGATGATGTGGTTATTGCCCGAGAGTGGGGAGATCACATCGCGCGAGTTCTGTCGTAATTTATTTAGTTATTATAAATATTTATAATAAAATTCCACCGAAGAGAGAAATTCCGAGTGAGTTGATACCGCGTGCTGCTTTTCTCCTCGTAATTTAAATGAAAGAGCGTAATAACTCGCGTAGTTAAAGCACTGGCAGCGTAATGTTGCCAACATTACGCGTTTCTTATATTCTTCATAAAAAGAGGAGCATGACGGAGGCAACGGCGGTGGTGGCGCGAAGATGAAGAGGAGCGAATTAACTTCACTTTTGGGCTCATTTTCGTTTTCGTCTTCATGATAGAATTTCCTCGGCTCGTTCATGTGCTCCAGTCAGTGCTGGAGCACTGGTAATGCAGAAGAGGTATTGCACTGCCGGTGTATTCGCACGGCAGAATAACTCTTTCAGGCACTAGTGCAGCGCGTGAATGTGTGAGACTATCAACATGCCAAGTAATAACTTGGCTTATCTCTCCACCTAATCTTCAGGGTCCTTTGTCATATAGTACATTATGCATTCCCGTGCATAATTCCGTGTGCAGAGTATAAACACTGCGCGGATAATATTAGACTTCTTTTTCTCTATTGTGTTTAATGTATATGATAATAGTAATAAGAATAATACGAGAGAATCTTGAGCCTCCTTCAAGCTAGCCAGTTTCATCCTTTTCTATAAAATGTAATATTTTTGCCACAAGTTTTCACAGTCTTTTTTATTTAAAAACTCCTTGACATTTATAGTCATTTTTATCTCTTTCCCTCATGCTGGTCTCGCTCCAGTAAGCCGAGCCACGTCGCTTCAACAAGGTGGAATTTTATTCCTTTGTGCTCTTGTCTTTTTCGCGTATGGCACGACCAAAGCCAGACTCAAGCTCTCACGCTGCATTGCGGGATAATGATTTCGGTTTATAATATTTATACATTCTCTTGTACCTTCTCCTGCCAAATTCCGCACTGCTTTCCTTTCCAAAAAGGATTCGATGCCGGCAAAAGAAGTCTGCCTCATTCAGAAGGAAATCTGCAGGAAATTCTATTCATTGACAATTTGTTTCCTCGAATTTGTATTGAAATCTGCTCGCAGCTCTTTTATCTGGCTTTCTCAGGCCGCAGTCTTCTGTTTAGAAATAGGGAGATGAGCTCAGCTAAATATAGGGAACGCACATTGGGATAGGGCGTGTATTTCAGAAACTTTCGGGTTTCGGATCATGAATTGCACGCCGTACCGCTAAGCTTGATTAAAAGATGGACATTGACAGATCTGTTTCAAATTTCTATCTGAGGCCACAATTTAATTTTGCATACTCTCCCTTCCAACTTTCACTTGTTATTAAATGAATGTATAAAGTGTCCGAGTGGTCTGGCGAGGGGAGATCTTAATGCGACCAAATTCCTGATTGCGATCTTGCGTCGTGCGATGAGCAGAAGTAAGAGCAGGGACTCATTCTATTCTCCAGTGCAACAAAAAGCAAGTATCCCATTTATCCTAAAACTGATCAAACATTACTGTGATCTGTGGAGAATATCAAATTCTCCGCTGTAGCTGTAACTAGTATCCACTCAAGAGGAGAAAGGTCCCCGTTCAGTCTGTGCAAGAACATCGCTGTGCTGTGCAAGAACATTGCAACATTCTCCGAGCCCAAACTGCCATTACAACTTGTACAAAGTTTGTCAGATAAACATTATTGAAACGAGAAAAATGTGCACATTACATTTCCCCGTGCATCTGAATGGAAAGTAATAAGATCTTCTCTCAACTTGGCGTCCCAATCCCACGTGCTTTGCTGGAAAATGGGCAATAGGCATATTACAGTATTATCATCTCTTTATTGGGAACTTTAAGCTTTTTCACGTCTTCACCGTCCCTCATTCGGGGTCCTATTCCGAACTCCGCAACGAACATGTTGTTATTCCAAATTCGTAAAAATGGTTTGCTGACTAAGGTAAAATAAAGATAAATTATCATCCAGTTAACAATTCTTCGTTTCTTGCACGCGCTCACTGTGCTTGTACCATGATTAATATGAATATATCACCACATGGTACACGATCGAGAGACGTGCGGCATCGCGGGGTCTGGGCCACGGAGACGGAGATCGAGGCATATGAGATAATAGCATAATAATCCAAATCTGTTTCCATTCCTCAGGTCATTTAATGGAAGTTCAACATGCGCAGTCTAAATGCTCTCAAACTAATTGGCTGACTCAGCGCAGCACAAAAAGAAAATCATCTTTGTTCAAGTCAGCCATTCTGACTCTGAGGACCGAGCACGAAAATGGGCAAAACATGACTTGGTTGACAAAAATGAATCCGGCTATAATTTGATGATCTCGCCCGCGATTTTGCGGATTTCGTATAGCCACCACTCCGCTCCACTCGGCACGAGTCGTAATGAATTGAAGACCCGTTTCAGATTTCAGGAGCAGCTGTTCCACTTTTCTTCCAGCAATTTGTAACCTGAGCCTGCATTATGCATAAGATTTATGCCGAACCCATTTTTGAGGGGAAATAATGAGTTGTGAGATATCATCGTCAACGACGTCGTGCAGCAGTCGCAGTCGGTCGACTGCGATGATTCGGTGGAGCAAATGCACGGTGGCGATGAGGGAAGAGATGTGCAACAGATCCGTTGACAAAGACAAAGTATTTAAGTGGAAGATGAAGAAAGTACTCCAAAATCTCTGGTAATTATTATTATTATCACTGCCTGTCAGATTAATAAATAGAAGCGGGCTCCGTCTGATGTGGCTGCACAATGAGGCTGTAACGAACCGAGAGAAAAGATCCTCTACTTGACTAAAATTAGATTTGAGTGAGCTGCCGAGCTGCTTTGTCAACTTGTATTTTAATAATAACGCGTATCATCGCTCTGCGATAATGAAGAGCCGGAACGAAGAGCCGTAATGAAGACTTTCCTTTTCCATTCTTGTACTTTAAGTGTTTTTGCGCACTGGAGCACTTGCGGCAGGGGTGCGGCGTTGCCGCTCGTATCTGCATGGGAGATGAAATGATTTCGGGCTCAGCATGAGAACGAGTTTTTCGTTACATTCTTCTGGGTACTTAACCTCATGCGATGCAATCCGCACAAAGGAGACCGAAATGAGTACTGTGGACGACAGGAGAAATATTGGAGCGCATTCCATTTAGAGAAGCATTTCCCATTGTTGGAGAGTGGAAATGGTGTGATCAGACGGATAGGAGAACACAAGTGGAGCGGTGATGGAGGAAGGAGGAATAAATGAGTTGGATAATACTCCAATGCGACATCACACAAGAAGAGAGAAATTCACCTTTCTCAAGAAGACAGACACTTTTCCATCCCAATTGCACTTTCGCTACTGTCTTAGTTTTATACTTTCATGTGTGACTACTTTCCGCTGCGCTCCAACAAGGCTGGTTAGCGAACAGGCTCTTGCCAGGCACTCACTTCAAAACAAGGAGACTTTGGCCTCCACGCCTCAAAACTTTACGTTTACTTCTCGCTTCATTCTTCGATGCACTGTAGCAAGTGGGCCGCCACATTTTTCCAGGAAGGTAATCGCCCCTCTCTCTCAGTGTTATTATCGCACTGGCCCCAGAACTGGCGTGACAAAGATTCCGATTGTAATGAGCTATCTATTTTCGTTGTCTTATTTTGGACATGAATGTTATGATCGTTCCATCCGCCGTCTTAAATTTAAGCATTGACATCATTCACCTCGCAAGACTACGTTTTCGTGAAATGATTCATACATTCTGACACCTCGCTTCAAGCGTCACTTCGGAATATTTATGAGTCCTTGCAATCCACTAGGCAGACAAGCAGGTGCTGGCCCTGTCAGGTTTCGACTCTATGCTTTTGCGATTGGGCACTTTTCGGCTGATTATTCGAGAAACGACACCTTGTTGAAAACCTTATGGATTTCTGCAAAATTCTCTTTGAAACCCGTCCGCTTCTTGCAAGTCTTGAGAGCCAGTGCAACGTGATGTAGGTTGCGACGAACCTTAATGCAATTTTCTCATGTTTACAAAAAAAAGCCACGTGAGTATTCAAAAGATACTTTCCCTCGGAGAAACATGCCTGCTGCCCATGAACAGACTATTCTCCGTTTCCATGGTTCTTCGTTTCGTTATAAGGTTTCTAAGTGTTCTTGAAAGCCCATTTTCTTCTTAGGTTCGCTCGCCACGCACCACCACGTGGAATACAATATGTGGACACGTCGGTTTTCTGAATCAATTTCCACCTCAACTCTCCTTCTTCAACTCTGACTGCGCCAAATGGCGAGAAACACTGCGCGGTCTTACCGTTCACCTTCCATTCTGGTCCGCGCTGTACACGCGAATTTATGAACCTTCCTTGGCACACATATTCGCAAATTGCGTTCGCATAAAGGGAGAAGCATGTATACATGAACTGACATTCACTACATCTGCTTATATATGCTCGTACGAAGTGAATGCATTTGTTGATAAATATTCATAGGCTACTGTGAAAGGATTTATCAATAGATCGGAGATAATTAGAACCGGAGCTCATACACTCAATGCCGGAGACTTTACATATGTTGTGCTGGGCTTTGCATGCGTATGCTTTTGATTGTGTGTATACTTCTCGGGCGTAATCCCTTATTCAAATTTACAAGTTGTTGATTCTCCGAATTGTTGATTTTGATCTGCTACTCGAGTCCCGTGAAAGGCGCTGTCTTGTGGGTGCTGAGGATACTCTTCACACTGAATTTACTTTCAAAGGAAACTTGCGTTGGGGTCTGGGAAGCCAAAAGTCGCATTCTGTCATTAGAGTGGATATTTCCGTACATGCTCATTTTTAATCTCGAGGAACTTGACTCGATTTATCTTTTCAGAATTTTTGACATTGAGCTGGATCCGTTTCATAGCCGGGAATGGGAAGAGGCCGTCGATGTTGGGAGTGAATCCTGTATTATTCTGCTTCTTTGATACTGCTAATAATAATGGTTGAGGAAGCAGGAATGGAATGAATGATGCACTACAATTCTGACAATCTTCGCGCTGCTCGGATCTGTGCTGAGAGTGAGAGTCAAGAGAGAAAGAGAGATTCCAATTTCGACTTGTTATTTACGACCGTTTCTGCGTCTTCCTTTTCATGGTTTAAGACTGGAAATTGCAATTCAACTTTGTATCTATAAATATGTTACTTTAGATTGAGTTGAAAAGTTCGGTCTTTGACTCTCCGCTGGGATTCACTCTTTTTTTAGTTTAATATCCGAACAGTAGCTGGGCCGTTGGTGGTGCTGGCATGCCAGCATTTATTACATGAAAAGAGAAATCTCGTCAAGTAGACATATTGTATCTGCATGTGCTATGCGATACAACTGAGCAGTGCCAGCCACAAGGACGGCGAGCACGGACTCCTTACCCGAGACATGCACGTGCTTAACTCTGACTCAATATCTTTGTTTTCTCCTTGGCTCATCTCCTTTGTACTTTGTATATATTATATTTCATCATAGGAATTGGCAACGAAAACCGACCTCGTGCTCATGGTGGCCTGCCTCTGCTTTTGTGTGGCCAAATCCTCACAAACTTATTAAAATAGTGCAACAATGGTGCGGAGAAAGAGAGCCGAAATGTTGATCTTGTTCCCCGAGATGTTATCATATTTTTGTTTCTCTTTTCTGGCTGCCAACATTTTTCAGTCATGGCCTTTTGACTTTTGCTTGAAGCTGGAAGTAGAGAAACCACATGGATTAAAGCTAGCACCGTACCACACATCCACACGCATCCGCTACTTAAGTCGCAAGTACCACTGATTTTAAACGCACTGCTGAGTTTTGTACTGGAAAGGTGTCAACTTTAAGAATTCTTTTTTTCTTGCAAGGCTCTGCTTGAGTGACGCCAGCCTGTGCACATGCTAGAGTGCAGAAGTTCGGGCGTTGGCTTTTTCGGAGCAGTATTAATGAGGTGTAGTAAAAGAACATCTGTGCTAATAGTGTCAATTGTAATCATTGCGGTAAAACAGTTGAGCTCTCGTGACAAAGGAATAACTGCAGTGGGAAGACGGCCGAGCTGAGAGTGCGGGCGTACGACACAGCCATCTGAGCGTTGGAGACTGTTGCCATTATTAGGGCTCGTTGTTGTTCTTCTATTGCCGTATTTTTGGAATGGCTGTGCAGCAGATCTCCTCCAAAAATGCGCGCACGGTTCGGGAGTGAGAAGAGGAGAATTGTGCGAGTCAAGAGTGGAGATAAATGTGAGCACGAAAAGAGATCTTTTCTTGTCTGAATTCACTCCAATTGTGTGGTCTCTCCCTTGCTTCAAAGACGGACTTGGACTTTGCTGGATGAGAGGAAGATGGAAACAATTTGGAGAATGTTGAGGAGAATTTTCTTGGGAAATCGATAGTGCATGCTTGAACGGGTTAAACTTCCTAGTGTCTGACACATATGTCTTCCTGTCTCCTTCACATATTCTCCCTTCCTCAATCATATTAGACTCCACGCCAATGTATTAGTTTTTCCAGCAACACACTTTTCAGAATCATCTTTTATGTCAGTCGATCATTTCTCGATGAACAGCGTCATCAAATTCTTTGCTTTTCATTTTATTCGCTCCCATACTTAATATCAGCTCGTTGTATGGTCTACTCGCATGTTGCTATTGCAAGTGAAGCCGATGTGGCATCAGACACACAGGCGTGGGTCTGCACAATCTGCAGTGCATTATGTACTTTGCTCTCTTCCAGTCGAGATAAACCCAACTTCTAGAAATCGTGGTTGTTCGATTTGAAAATTCCTGAAGGAATTGTTCTAGACACAACTTTCAATGCTGGCGGCCTTTTGTGGGGGACATTGTTTGATACATTATTCCCCCTTCGCCTCCACACTCGTTAACTCGTGATGCATGGCCGAGCTGTGATGCACTTAATCAGTTATCATCTTCGGAAACTTGTGGTTGTGGAGGCACAACAAACAGAAACGGCAAGCCCCATACTGGAGATTGCAGTGCAGGCTGTGGTAATTAATTGATGCTGGCTCGCAGCATTTCTCGACACCGTTCTGATGAATGTTTCTCTGGTGAATCTAACGGCTTAATTCTAATTGTGAATATGTATTTCCATTGGAGCATGTGACAAAGAGCCAGCATTCGAATTCGATATGCTAACGAAATACGTTGCATCAGGGTAAATCGAGACACTTGTGCTGTGCGTGCCCTTGGAAGCTATAACGAATTGGTTCGGGAACTCGGAGATTCTGCGAGCATGGCTCAGTGCGCTTCAATTTTAGAAAATCCATTTTAGATCCGAATCTAAACTGTGCCAACGTCATCCGCTCCTTTTCTCCATCACCGGACAAGAATAATTGCGCAATAATAATAAAATAAAATAGGCAGCGTCCGAATGACTGAAGAGTGAGAAGAGGAATCGGAACTTGAACAATTACTTTCAATTTGCCTTGTCTTGTCTTTCATCTAATCTTTCATCGTCTATCAATACATTTCTCCTCCCGACCCGACTGCCTCCAACGCTTGTGCATTGCATTGAATCAAACAACACTTCAACGAATAAAAGAAGCAGTTGACAGCTTCAGCTCGAATCTCTGCAATGCAGTGTCAGTTTTACTACTTTCTTTGTGTGCATTTGCTCTTGCCTCCAGTCTGCCGTACAAGAAATTTCTGCACCAGTCGAGAATCCTATTAATTTGACTTGTCAGTTTTGCTTTCTGGGAATGAAATGTAAAAAATGCGCGCTTGGAGCTGAGTTCAGATACTGATGACGTTTTGATGGTTCGAAGGAAATTCGCCTTCTCGAAAATGTGTAATGTAATAAGATTTTAGCGAAATGTTTTTGAAATTGCAGGAGCAGAGTCACAAATCCTATCGACCTCTGTGTGTGCTGACGTTTCGATGGAATTACGCCGTTCACGGGCTAGACCCTTTGGGTTATCATTTGGTTAATGTCATTCTTCACGTGGTTGTCACAGTGCTCTACTTCAGGTGAGTCCGCCGCGAGTAAGCTGGTTGTGTGCTGTACATCAAAGTTGCACAGAAGGCTCTGCGGGAGGCGAGTTGCTAAATATTTATGAGTCTGCTTGCATTAATTTCTGGCATGATGTCAATTCATCACTTACTCTGTGCTTGATGTCCGTTTCCCTCCCTCGTTTATTTCCTCGAGTATCATTTTTCCGACGCCTCTCCAGCAGCTCGTGACTGACGTTTCCGTGCGCGAGTTCTCGATTCTTGACTTTAATTGACGCAAGACGCCCTTCTACCAAAAATTGGCGCAGTCAGTGTCTGAGAACTACGAAGGGAAAACGAAAATTACAGTTTGTTACATTTTCCTTAAAAATTTTCTCATTATGTTCTGGTTCGTTTGTGAGGCAGAAATTATTGTTGTAGAGCTGTAATATTTTTCGTCATCTGTCCTTCCTCGCAATCTAACTTTCTCCGTTCCCTCCTTTGTTGGCTGATTCGCTCGTACTCTGATTCTCATGTTTCCATGCACAATAGATCCTGCCAACTACGGATATGAGACTTCCTGCAAGTTTTTTTCCTTCAACTTGATAATGCAATGCTTCGTACAGTGTTTTATGCCTAATGCGTAATTTCATACATAAATACGTCTTCTTTACGCTTTCATATTCCAATATTCGTTACCGTATCATATATTCGTCGAGAGAGGCGAGTGCGGGATATTTTCACACGAATGAGTTACTCAAAGTCATGGCTTTTGAAAATGAAAAATGATATTATGGAAAACTATAATATAAGGAAATAAATGCAATGAAAGCTAAAGAATAATAACAACACCAAGAATGAAGAAGTCAACATTCCCCCGGCCCGACGTGTGCTTTTTCTCTGACACTTGCCGTCGTTCATGCTGAGTCATCCAGGCTGCACTTGCTGCCTTGCCTTGATGTATTCTGTGTTTTCTTGTTGCAGAGTATGCGCAATATTTCTACCAGAACTTGGCAGTTTCGTGGCTGCAATGCTCTTCGCCGTGCATCCCATCCACACGGAGGCCGTAAGTACCGAGGTTTTCTTTCTACTCTCCTTGTCGTAGTGTGGCACTTTCTTTTCCCGTGCATCACATTGTCTACTTCGTTTCCCGCACGCCATGTTACTGTACTCTTGAAATCTTTGAAATTCACGCCTGCCTTGAAACATCATCGGACTTCTCGCAAAATCTTGATGATGAAATACTTTGACATTCAGACGCAAGCATAAGAAAGTTCTATTTGTTTGCCGTGTTGTCGGGTTTTATGGGTATGCCCAAATTTCTGGACGATTTAAAAATAATTTAGGGATTTCAATTGCCATCCGATTCAACTTCAGTTGTGGTCCGGTCAGATTTTCAAACTGCCTGCATTTTTGCTTCAAATTTGAAGCGACACAAGGAATCAATTCATGTGGTTTACTAGTGCCGGGGCAGAAATACTTTACTATATCTTATCAAGTGGAGAGGAGTGATACAAATTGCTGCTTCTCGAAGCAATTTACAAATATATTGTTGCTGAGGTAGGGAAATTCTTCCTTTGATGTCTCTTGCGAATCTCTTTGATAATTTTTTTTATTTCTTCCACTGTTTGACACCGTCTGTGTGGCACGACTTTAACTTACGTTACGCGTAATAATGGCAGCACTTAGTCCCGCTATCGTTTTATCTTCGTCCTCTCTCGAGGCGTGTGCTGCGAGACGCAAATGGAAGCCACCTTGCCTTGCACTAAATTGACCTTTCTCAAGTTGTGCTTGCTTCGCACGACACGCATAAAAAGACACATCGACACAGGCATTGGGCGCACTCGGTGAAAGCGCCGCACTGGCTGCGAATAACGTCGTCGTCACGTCGGTCGCGTTGAAGGTAGAACATTATACGATCAATTGCTCCTCGCACTGAAGTATTTGTATTGGAGAGGAAAAGTCAGTCCATAACAAAAAAAATAAAAATAATGGCAAATATATTCCAGCCGAAACCATGCTTGCGAAATGGAGTGCCACCAGTGCCATTTCAGCACACGCAAAAGGAAAGAGACCAATAATGTCGGAGTCTCGGTGTGGAAAGAATAGATTTAGAGTGAAACATATTTCTGAGGAGAGACGGGCGAGAGGACGAGGAATGAGTTTGTATTCAGTATCTGTTTGACTATGTGAACAATAATGATCAGATTGGAGATGGAAATAAAAATACTGTCGCGGAGAGTAAGTACTGCTCCGAGTATTTGCCTTTAATTTTTCTTTCAGTCGACGGCAGGCAGGCACTCAAGTTTATGTGGCCGTATAAACTTTCATAGCCTCTTTAAATAGCACAGCGTGCTTTGACGTACAGCGTCCACACTTGAATCTGCCTCGTTTATAGGATTCCGGAATCGCGTTCAGTCAGCACTTAAACGCGTTCTCGTTCTCGCTAAACTCTTTTTCTGAAGATGTAACAACTATTACTCTAACTATTATTTTCTTTCATTGGTAGTTAATTACATACTACCAACTTCTGCCTCTCCGCTGCGCTGCCAGTCGTAATACAGTTTGTCTAGAATTTTATTAGCACAAAGATACATTGCTTTCTTCATAATGAGCACATAACGCCCTAATGGCGGAAAATGTTTAAGCATTCAACTTTTAAGTAAACTTGAAAAGAAAATTCTGTATCGCAACTTTCGAATCCCGAATTCTGCGCTGACTTCCTTCCCTCGTTCTCGCACCATGCGCCTGCCTTCGCATCTGCTCGTCTCGCTTTCCTCAATGAATTGCTTTTTAGTACTTCAGGCATTTTGGTATTTTGAAAAAAAGTCTTTGATTTTATTCTTTTATGCTACACGCAAGCACGACTCGCAGTCGTTTCATCTTATTGGGCGGTAAAGTGTAAGCAACATTCGCGTTTAATTTCCTCCTATTTCTATAAGGGAACGAATAAAAATTTGCATCCGTTGTTCAGGAAGTTGAAGCTTGGAGCATGAAATCTGCAACTGAATGGAGAGAAATGAAGTACATCCAAGTCCAGAAGCCTGGTTTAAATTAACTTGGCTCCGACTGAGTTCATCATATTGTGGCGAGAGTTGACGCATAATGCGAACCCAATTATCTGCACTGCTACTCAAGTGTTCGGCCTCCAGCCACCTGATATCAGATAAGATTTGGTTTTTCCAATTATGCCGTTACCATGTACTGCATTTTGGTCGTAAAAGAATGCAATACATCAGGATTGAACTCAGAATGCGAGGCTCGGCTCTCACTCTCAACTTGGTATTGACTTGTTACGATGAGTGCACGCGAATTTCAAATTTAGCAAAATATCGCACTGCCTTTTGTGGGTTTTCGGTTTTAGCACTTCAATTTATGTTCGGGTTATGACTGAATGTAAAAATTTTGTGAGGTCTGCTTATAATGGCCTCAGTTTCTGCTGCCCTTTTGTATAAACCGAGCTTTTTCCTGTTATGGACCTGGAGGGTAGCTACAGCTTGTTGTAGTTGATCCGTAAATGTACATTCTTTGTTGTGTATGCTGGTTAATCTTCAGATTGATTGATAAGTACTATGAAGCAAAGAATCCAGGAGAATTTGATTCACATGCGATTTTGTACGTCTTCTAACTGGATTCATTCCATACTCACTGTTCCACTGTTGTGCAAATCTTAAATATTTATGTTTGCTAATCATTCTGAGATGCGCTCAGCCAAGTTTAATTAGAAGGGCTTTAAATTGTTCCTTATTTCAATAATTAATATTTTAGAATTTAGAGCGAAGAAGTTCACAAGTCTTGCACCTGTTTGCTCCTGTAGAGTGGTGTGGTGTGGAAACTCGCTCAAATGTGGTGAGCATAGTGGCATGGCTTGAACTGACAGTTGGTCGAGTGCCTTGCCCGGCGTCTTCTAACTTCAGGTTTGGGTATGAAAGGTACAAAACTCGTGCGTGTGGGATAACGCGGTTATAATAGCCACATTCGAGTCTCATGCTGTGCACACATTTCCATGACATGAAATAGCACAAAGTTTTGAACATACAAAATTATACGTCTACTTTATAATACGTCTGTATTTCTTGCTCTCGTCTTCCGGTTATAATTCCTCGCATATTCTTCCTCAGAGTTTATAACAATTTTATGTGTTTTTTGATTTCCTCTCCTAAATTTAATTAGCGTTGGTATAAATCAAGTTGGAAACAACCAGTGGATGATGCACCGCGAAAACGTTGCGTCGTGGTCGAAGCTTGTTAGTCTGAAAGGGAGAACCAACCCGACAAGAGAAAGCTAGTGCAAAGGGCAGGGAAAGTATTCCTCGTCTCGAACGAGAGCGCAATTCTTCGTGCTGTCTTCAGTTGGCATTCGCATTAGACCTTCTTGGAAAACTGAGAGCAGATTTTTGACCAAAAAAACTTGTGTTGAGTTACTGACTGCATGTTTTTGGTTCTTGTCTGGTGGCTTATCCCGTTCATGATTAATGTGAGCAAGGCAACAACGTAATGAATTAAACAGGCATTATCAAAAATTCCACACGGCACCAGCAGAAATGCACGCCCTGTCTCGTCCCGTTAAGACACAGAAAAAACTCAAACCTTCCGTCGAAATTATTCTGGGATTACGCAGCCGACTTTATTACGTATTCCGGGCTCGTAATTCTTGGATTCTGCGAGCGAAGGAGATCAAGACGTCAAACATGAGTCTGCCAGGCGCGGGTTTATTTTGAAAATCAATCTGACTGTTGTGGTCTCTCGCGTCAAATTAAATAATTTAATGTTCATGCAATTTGACAATTTGAAATTCGTATTGACGGAAAGCTCTGACAACCCAAACCGCGTCTAATATTCGAGATCATTTTCAAACTTGCATGTCACTTTCAGCATGTCATAAACCACCTGTTTGTGATTTCACTGTCACTCAACATCCGACCTGTGACTCACGTATTTCATGACTGTCTGAATATTCATATTTGGTGACAAGCGCCCGCAATTTTGACCGTAATTTGAGGCAGAATCCCATCGAAGAGTCAAAATGCCACGTCAGTTCTTCGGTTTTGATAACTCGAACACGAACTGCGTACGTGGTTTGCCAAACCAAAAATTGCAGTCGACGTTCCACTTTGAAGTATAAATCAAATTGTCGCATTCTCATTCAGTACATGACAATCGCGCGCTTTCACTCTCGCCCCGCACTCACGGTGATGGGCCATAATGAGGAAGATACGAACGTTTAAATTAAATGTATGGAAATTGAAATTCGAAATGATGATTTAGGGGAAAGCGGGAGACGCAATTCCTCTTATGATCTTGTCATTTTTATTTAGTGCCGCGTTGGAAAGGGGAAATTGAAGACGGAGAGGAAGCTTGCTTTCCGTACTTTCTTAAATTAAAGAAGATGGATAAGTGAGATAAACCTTTTCTCCATTTAGGAAAGATAGACACGAAAAGAGTTGTGAGAACGTGACAGTGAACTAGATGGTGAGTAATAAGATGGAACAGGAGCGAGTGCAAACACATATAAAATAATAATATGAAATACGAAGAAATTCAGAGTCTCAGACTCTCTCTGTGGCTCCCTTCTCCAACACTGATCTCTGTCAGGCTGCCACGTCTCCAGATTTCTAGTGGATTTGTTCCGAGTTGAGTAGAAAGCTGCTGCGCTGGGCCGTCTCCGAGCTGCGTGGCTCGTGTATCCATAATTCG
Source organism: Mesaphorura yosii (assembly GCA_009869945.1). Classification (NCBI taxonomy): domain Eukaryota; kingdom Metazoa; phylum Arthropoda; class Collembola; order Poduromorpha; family Tullbergiidae; genus Mesaphorura; species Mesaphorura yosii. The sequence continues at coordinate 160,307 of WIXG01000076.1, forward strand.
CTCTGTTTTGACTGACCGAAGGATGCGTGTGGCCAAGCACGAGGAAAGTTTTGTGAAGCGATTGCCGCCTCTCTTTTTCTTCTACTTTCGCCTGCCGAATTCTTGTTTGACCCGAAGGTGGTCCAAACAACAGATAAAACAAAAGTAGGAAATTGCTTCGAAAATAAAAATAATAATTCAGCTGTTGTTGCAAAGAAGAGAGAACATTCATTCTAATTAAGAACAATAAAAGTCAGTTGTGTTCACTTTGGCCGCTTTCCCCCTTCACGTGTATTTCATGTGCATGGGCGACTTTATAGATATTCAGTCAATAAAATTCAGCGTTTGTGGAACTCTCTCCTCAAACTCCATAAAATAGTCAAAAGTCAAACTTGCTGGAGTTTAGTTTTATGTACAACTTGTTTGCTGCTCCCTCGCGTAACTCTTCCTCGTGCCATGCCAGTCGACATGCTTCGTGCTGCTAATAGTCACGGACAGGTTCAGCCAAACGCTCGCCTTCTATGTTTGTTTTACAGTGTTGTTCTGACCCGAGAATTTATTTATCTGATTGGCTTAATTCAGTTCCAGTCAAAATGATGGAAATCTAGTTTGCAAAGCTAAGGCTTTCCTCTGTTGTTGTTGTGCCATGACTTAAAGTTCAATGGAATCGATCTAAATTATATACACAATATCCAATCATTATCTGGTAATATATCACAACGCCTCCCAATCCAAACAGCGCTCGATCCAGGCTCGATTGCCAGTCCGACTGGGTCGGAATTCATAAAACTCTCTTACACGTTTCCATTTCTTACCCCGCAATGAACTTTTTAATCCAATTGGCATCGAACACAGGCTCAAAGCCACCCAACTGAAAGAATGTGGCTCTGGCTGGATACACATTATGTACGCAAGTTTGCGGTCGGTTTCCGACGTCTTATGGGCTGCAAATGTGAAATAATATGTACAGCTAGCATCTAAATAAATTATGCAGGATTTGCAAAAAGGAGCTGCCAAGGAAAAATATTTCTCTTGTGCACTCACACTCGTTCCATGTCCGTTTATTCCCTCTATTTGGGCTCACGCGAGTGAGACACACAGCCATGCGTGCGGGCACGATACGAATTCAGCTCGGCACTTCCCTTCTATGACTGCAGCCACTCCGGCAGTACATACGGCTAATGTTCCCGGCGCCCGGAGTTGGAATCTTATTTGCCCAGTAAATTGCATGCAACGAAGCACCGGGAGAGAGAAGTGCGGTTCTATTCTGCTGGGAAATACGCCGGCCACGCGACTCCGCGCTATATATTTTGCATAAGCACACGAATACAAACCCAGACGACTTTCCTTCTAATTTTCTACTCGCAACTTCGTTGACTGCCGCGTCCCGTACTCACAATTTGCTTATTCGCTGCCACTTGATGTGATGTAATGGTCCCTGAACTCTTAAACGCGACCGTACCATTAAAGTTAAAAGCTTATGATTATGTAATATTTAAGGGCACTTTGTCCAGTTCCAGTTAAATACCGTTCTATCTTGAAAATAAGCCGCGGCTAAAACACAGTTTTTGGTGCGTTTGAAAATGTGCGGCTTATACAAGTATTTTTTTAATGACTTATGACAAATTAGGCAAGTATTTCAATGTTATCTACGCCATTTCGTCAATCAAATTCATCCCATTTCGCCCTGCGAACTTTCGTTATCAGTTTTGTGGACAAGTAGCTCGATAGTGTTGGTCCCTCCTGACCAGTATTGATAGGGGACCATTCATTCATTATCAAGTCATCCCACCAAGAACTCCTTGGTGCGAAGAATCGATGGTCATCTCCTTGACTTAAGCTTGTAGTATTGGCCCTAACCACAGTTCTTTAGTTCATTATTCATTGATGGAGTGAAGGTTCTAATTGTGGCCGCTTTGAGTATTTGTTTAACATACACAATTATGCCGCCTCCAACTCGATTTCCCACATCCTCGGCCAATTACATATCTCAGGCCATCCTCCATTTAACTCAATCCTTTTGTCCATTTTTGCTCGACAGCGGATAATTAAGTTGACACAACCGACAAGTAGGTGTTTTTTAAACAAATGTGGGTGGGGCTTATGCACGAGTTTCGGCTTATATACAATATTTTCGTATTCCCGCGAAAAAGGCGGCTTATTGTCAAGATAAAACGGTACTTGCCAATGATTGGCCAAGTTGACGTACACTTTTTATGTCTAAACAGCTCGCGAGAAAGTTCAATTAGTCAAGCCCACCAGCATGAAGCGTGTCGCATAAGAAGCACGAACAATGTTTATCCGTACAACGCTTACTATTGCTTTTAGATTTGAATGCACTGATAATACGGACGGAGCTCGTTTCAGTCATGAGTGCAGAGTCAAAAGTGCCAACCAACAAATGACCAGCCGAGTAAAGTATTGCGTGCGTTGTCAACGTATTGTAAGTTATCGTGCTCGTAGCGTGACACCTTCGCCTTTCTGTTTTTCTGTTTATGGAATTGCCAAAGTTTCCCCCTGGTACAGGCACCTCACTGTTGTACTAAGAGCTGAATATTCATTCTCAGAGGGCCCCAGTCCAGAAGCTCGTGCGGTTCTTACGGGAAAAAGTTGTCAAGGAATAGAAAAAAAGCGCTTGCCAATTTTTTTCAAATTAAATTAAACACGCCATTTTCCTATCAAAAACTTGTTATGAATCATACATTTCGGTGTTTTGGGCATCCGCTTTTCAATATTAATGCGAACTATCCAGCTCAGCACAGATCGCTGAGTCAATCGCGAGCGATCGATGTGGGGAATGAGCGTAAGTGAATTTGCCGTGCCGAGATAATGAAATGTGGCAGCTCATGCATCACGTCTTTTCAGTCAACTTGCGTGTGAATCATTTTTAATTTAGCGGGAGCCTTCCCTCCGAACACGATCATAAAGCGATCGAAATTGCGAGGTGTTATCAAAGAATTGCAGGACATCATAATATTAATTAACATGTGGCAATCAGTTGATGAGTACTGGGCAGCATATCCACAGACGACTCAATCAATCAATTCGTGATGATTTGTCGGGTGCACGCTAAAAGCTCATCCGGTCATCCTTCGCTATGTTTTCAACTCATAATGTTCTTGTCTCGCTTGTTAGTATCTCTGCTCAAATTCTCGTGCTAAAGTCGATGATTGGAAGTGAAGTCTGTTTGTACTTTTCCTTTGCGCATTGTTTGCTCACGTGGAAGTAAAAAAAATTGAGATCGCGTTATTCATATAATCTTTCTTAATGATTTCTTTCACTAAAGCGATTGAGATTTGGCCTGCCTGCTTCGCTTTTGAGCACTGCCGTCAAGTGAGAAGGCACGGCATGGGTGTTTCGTGGACGGAGAAAGCTGAGTCGACGAAGTTAATTTGTTGGCACATCGAGCGCACACGAGACTTACTGGGCTTTGTGCTCGACTGTGAGCGCCTTCCCGCGCCATCGAGTACACAAAAATAATAAAGTTAATTTGTAAGATTAGGAAATGAATCAACATCACTCGGTTCGAGCTCGCGTCGAAGATTACATTGGGTTCTTCTGATGCTCCTGCTGCTGGATGCTGCTTGTCTTCCTTGACAGTGATTGTAATCGGCTTGTTATTGATTTCTATTCAATTGTCTGGGCTCTATGAAATGCGACAATTTGTGCACCTCGCCGTAAGCAACCGAGTACATTAATTTTTCACAGGCTCTCGAAACTTTGTTCGCTCCTTTAAATTAGCGGAATATCTGTTACGACACGAGTTTTGAATTACGAGTTTGATGGCATGATAATAAAACGCAACTATGTGAATCGTATTGCTGGTTGAACGAAGAAGCCTGAGTTGGCGCTTTGCAAGCCAGTCGCATAGGACGCTTCGAAGTTGGTGTGCTGTGTCGGTGGAGAAAGTGTCAGCTGCGGTGTGTCGTGGCGGCGCATGCATGTGTGTGGTACTAATAGTCGTAAACAGAGACTAGTTGAGATTACTTGCGCTGTTACACATCGTAAAATAAATATGGATGTGCACTGACTTATAAGGCGCGTCTCGTCTCATATCCTTCAAGAACAAAAAATGTACACACAAATGCCTCCTGCGAGAGGAAGCCTCGCAATATTCTGATCATCATCGCTCCTCTCGTCTGCACTTTCCCTTCCTCGAGAGAGAAAGGATTCAAACTTACTTTACGTACAAAACGACATTAATCACGCCGGAGACAAGTCTTATCGGGGAAAGAAAATCAGCTAAGAAAATTATCTAGCTTCTTTCAACTCATCTGTTCCGCAGTACAAAAAATCACGAAAACGCAGAATGCAAACAAAAAATACAACTTGGAGCAGCTTCCTGTGCAGCCTCCGTGCATTTATATCCCATATTTCCTACATCCCGCATTATGCGAACAAGCAACGCGACTCACCCGATAATCGAGCATTTAATGCCAAGGTACTTGTCTGTAAATACTTTCCTAAAACTGAACGCGCTCTCTCCAAAAAGTATTCTTCTAATAATAGGCTTTTATTCGAATTTGTGTACAAAATGCGTTGGGATGCTTTCCAGACTCACGGGATTCCATTGCAGGAAAGAACACAATCTTTCTGAAGATTCTTATCTCATTATACTTGAACTTAGCGTGTATTAAGGCCATGTTCAATCCAGTCAGACAACTAGACGAAGGAGCAAACAGGAGTGGGAAAGAATGTGGATGCGATCCAAAAGGTGCGGTACGCGCCCAAATATAATAGATCAGTTTTCCGTTGCACTTGGGATGATCAATCTGTAACCTGTCGTTACGCTTCCATTTTGAATCTCATCGGTTTCGTTTTTCACATTCTTCCGTTCATCCGTTCTCGTCTACTGTGGTTGTAACAAGTGCAGTGGCATTTCGCTACAGTTATCCATTATGAAGCTCTACCACTCCACAATCAACTATAAGCATCATCCCAGAAGAATAGAAGTCAAAAAGATGCTTGTTTGTTCCTCTTCCATTTTTCTCATTTCTAATTTTACTAGACTCCAAATAAGCTCCATCCTTTCAGATGATATTATCCGAGTTTGGAATGCGAAGTAATGAAAAATGAAATGGCAACCCTTGCACTCTCCGTCTTTATGGCTTGGAAGTCCCTGTGCTAAAACATGAACCATTTTTGTTTTTTCTACAAAGGAAACTTGGAGAGCCGAAAACAGGAGATACGATTTGATTCAGTCATTAATCACTATTATCGTACAAAAGTCCTTTTATTCTAAGAATTAACAAAGGATGTGTCATCAGCAAGAGAACCAGAGCAAAAGCAAAGCAAGGAGAGCCCAGACATTAGCCATGAATGAAATTTCATTAACTAATTCCTTATGCGTCTAGATATGCATCTGCATTAATTAATAATTTTGCGCTCGACACAGGATTCTTTTGGCCACTAATGAAAATTTTGCTCGACGGGCATACGGAGCTTGGAATCTCGTCAACAAAGAATTTAGCAGATCGCAACGTGAAAGTACTTAAGATTGGCGTTGAATGGTGCTCGAAGATTCCAATTTTTGATTAGTTTGCTGTGCTGTAAATGATAAATGAATAGTTGAAGAATGGCAAAATATCCAAATAACCCGCGGCTTAGCGTCGAGTTTTCGTGCACGTAAACTCACGCCTTTACTCGGTTAGTGCAACGGCTTGAGAGAAGCATGAACTCTTCACTTAATTCGAACGTTTGAAGCGTGCGCGGAGCGTGACTCTAGTTTACGGTGTCACCTGAAAGCTACGTTTCGAGTTTCTGGTTTCGAGTCTCGAGTCATCTCCAGATTTCTTGCAGACATTTTCTCCCTCAGTCTCCTAATATGTCCTTGCTACTTTTTCCGTGCCCTTGCTCGCTGTTTCCTAACCTCTTATCTTCTGAGATCACTGTTCTTTACGACCAGGCACGTTCTGATGATTAATCGTTGTATTCACGAGACTAATTGAAAATGTTGATATTTGTTCTCGCAGGTTACCGGAGTCGTTGGTCGAGCTGAAAGTTTGTCATCAATTTTTTTCATCTTGACGTTCATCGTGTACGTGAAGGCGACAGTCAAGAAGAAAGTTACAGGTAAAATACATTCCTCTTTTATATTACATTCTATGGTGTGTTCTGAGCAATTGCTTCGCCAAATGGCGTCTTATTTCAATGATCTGGAACATTTCCCGCCTTCTCACGTAAAATGGAAAAATAAACCCGTGCATTAAGCAAGCGTAGGTATTTACCACCCAATGATGTACACGCTTAATTTGGCGTTTGGTAAATATTTGTCATGTGCCTGAATTGCCCACACTATGAATCAGTATTAAACACGGCATAGGTCCGCCGTTTTGTTCATCGGAGACAAAGCCGCATGTGGGAGAATTATTAGTTTCAAAGGTAAACGTAATTTGCAGGCTGGATAGATTAAATATAAATTTATGGAAGAAGTAATGTAGAACAAATAGAAAAGTTCTTACCTAAGCATAATAATGTAATCATTGAGTCGTTGAAATGGCAAGGGAATAATTTCTACCGGTCTTTGTTTGATATTTATGAGACTCCCAGAAAAAGTTTCAGATCATTTCAGTTGGGATTTCTAAATAGAGTTCTCGGAAACTCTCTCGCGTATTTCCCTTTCAATGGACACACATGCCATTTATAGGTTCGCGAATAGCGAACGAAGCTAACCGGGCGAGTCGGTGGAGCAGCTCGAGTGGCAACGGATAATGGGCTTCGGTAAGGGGAGGGAGCAAATAAGGGAATTGAGTTTGTGGTCGAGCAGTGATGGAACTGGATAAGGTCATTTTACTGAAAGACAGATAGGGATCTAGAAAGAAGTGCTCGCTTTATGAAGAAAAAGTTAAAAATTTGTCTTCAGAGAGAAAGTCCGGCAATATAGATAATGACCTTTGGGAATAATTGACGCGATGGAGCGAGGCTGAATCTTCCCGATCTGAATGATTTGTGGTCACGTTGGCCATACGATGGTAATAAGGGAAAGACAGGACACGGCTCGCCTGAGGCTTGTAGGCCATGTACCCGGCGTTCCTAGCAGACCAGTGGTCGTCTCTCCAATTCCCTCTCATGTCATTAGTAACCTACTGATCATTTATTTTCATTCGCACATTTCCCGCATGAGGCTATAAATTCCTCGCCTGTAAAGGAATAAGCCAAATTTTGAAGTCTTGAACTCGACTTTTTTTTTTACTACTGTGCGAGATTATCGAATATTGGACCACATCGGAGATCAAATTATGAGAACGAAGGCTGCATTCCTTGATCAATATGAGGGCGACTAAATCCGAAAAATAGTATCTCCCTAAATTAACACGTTTGCTTATTTTTGATATTAAACAAACCTGCTTCAAATGGGTCTGCCTGCACGTGTTGTAGCCTCTATTCGCTTTGTATTTTTTAATAAACATGTTCGGGCATTAATACAGATGTCAACTCGCATGAGCTGAAAGAGGTGGAAAAGTTGCTGCACATTAATAAAAGTTGGGGTAAGAATTGAAGTCGGCTATAAATTTTGGCGAGTATAAAGTTATTGTTGCTGTCAGAATCTGTGTGGAGCTTATTATTGGAGCCGGGTTTCGTGCACATGTGAGCATTATATTGTGCGTGAATGAACCCAACCCAGAGAGAGGCTTAGCCGCCCAAGTTTTCATCCGACACTGTTTATTTATAGCGTTTTAGTTTCTGGTGTTAGTATTCTGAGATGATTTTGACTTCAAAAGTCTGGGTTTCCTGGTCCCATGAGGTTAGCGCAAACCGATGAACTGGAAGGATGCGAAAAGGAACAGTTGCCACCAATATTTCACCTTTTCGCCCTTTATCCCTCTTCTGCACTGCTAAACCAATGTGCGCTGCAGCCTCCGCTACTCCCGTGCCGCGTTCTCGATGCTCGACTAAATGGACACATGGTGCTTTGAAATGGAAATCATAATAACGTGCCATCTGATTTCAATTTCCACTTTTTCTTGTTTTATATTCCAGACTGGAAGCTGATACTTCTCTGCAGCCTTTTCGTGACAATCGCCATGCTCTGCAAAGAGCAAGGAATCACGGTGTTGGGAGTCTGCGTTGTGTATGAAGTATTCATTTCGCAAAAGGTAGACGAGTTAAAATTCGAAGCATGACGCACGGGTCCAAAATGTACACCCCATTTCTCTTTTTGCAGCTCCGCGTCAGGGATTTAATTTCACTTGTGCAGACCGTTCTTCGTGGGAAAGGCGCACTTCCGCCGTGGATCACGCCCGTGAGCCAGAGAATTCTGTCGCTGATTGCGACAGTTTCGGTCTTGATTGTGGCGCGTCTTGTCGTGATGGGCTCGCAGCTGCCCGTCTTCACGAGGTATGCAATTGCAGATTTCGCTTCTCATGACGCAGCCTGAAAAGCACGGGGGTTCGTAAAATGTGGTCATGCAATTATTTTACAGGTTTGACAATCCGGCGTCCGTCGCCGACGCACCGACGAGGCATCTGTCCTATAATTACTTAGTTAGTCTCAACGCTTGGCTGCTTCTATTTCCATGTGATCTCTGTTGCGATTGGACAATGGGAACTGTACCTTTGGTCACGTCGTGGTCGGACCCGAGAAACTTGATGACACTGGCGATGTACTCACTTGTAGTGTGTTTAGTGTACTCCGCATTCTGCAGGCCTAGCGAGCGGCACTCGAACGTTATTCTAATGGTAATTCTTATTTCCTCTTTCTTCTTGCTCTTGCTCTGCAAATTGGTGAAATTGCTCATGTGCTCATGTTGTGTATTTCAGAGTCTGTCGCTCATGATCTTTCCATTCTTGCCCGCTTCCAACCTCTTCTTCCCGGTTGGGTTTGTCATTGCGGAACGCGTGCTGTACCTTCCGTCTATGGGATTCTGCCTGCTGGTTGCGTATGGATGGACCCGTTTGTACTCTTCCAACAAGTAAGCTTTTTTTTAAAGAAAATTTGAGACCCTTTATGTGGTGCACTTGCTTCCGAGTGGTAATAAGTGATTTATTTGCAGAGGAAGGCGTAAATGGTGCTGGTTGTTCTTGGCCGGTCTGCTTTTCATTCACGGTGCGAAGACGCACGTTAGGAACTTCGACTGGGAGTCCGAGTACTCGATTTTTATGGCTGGATTGAAAGTGAATCAAAGAAATGCGAAATTATTCAATAATGTGGGCCACGCACTGGAGGGCCAAGGAAACTACAATGAGGCGTTGTATTATTTCCAGAAAGCCGTCAAGTACGTTTGTCTTCACTTTCATAAAACATTAAGTTTCAGTTTCTTCACGACAAAAGTAAGACTTTAGTTAAGTTTAGATTTCCGCAAGTTTTAGTTGCGTAATCTAAGTTGATCGTAAATATTATAAGGCGAACAATTTGTTCGTATTTCTATTCCACGAGAGAGACAGAAAGTTTCGAGAGAAAATACTCGGTAAATCATGGCTAGAGAAGCAATAGAACTAAAACAGGGATTGATATTTTATGTTCTCGCATCGGGCCAACCTTATTTGGATGCGAAACTCTCACTGCGTACTTTTGATGAAAATGTTAAGAAGTATGGCTCAATGTGGCGCGGAAAATTTCAGAATTTATGTTCATGTGTATCTAAAATAGAAAACTGACGATCTAAGGGCGAAATTGAAGCAGGTTATTTTAGGTGCCTGGAATTTATTTCATGCAGCGCATAAATAAAGGAATTGAGACTTTTCGAAGTAAACTTTACCAATAAGTCAGTTTTTCGTGGTAAACTGGAGGTCAGTTTTTCGTGGTAAACTGGAGAGTGAGATAAATCAGAGCTCCTGTTTCCCTTCTTGTCCTTTGACCATAAATCCTACTCAACGCGCCTACATAATATGTATCGCTGTGTATATTTCGCCACCGAGGGCCAACTCAAAGTAGTTAGAAGCTGACCGACGAGTTACGAGCCAAGTTCGATTTTATCATCTTCCAATTTCATCTGAGGCACCCGTTGATTTATACGGAAATGAGCTGACTTCATTCTAGCACATTTCATCCTTTCATCGTATAAGATTTTCCGAAAGTCGAAGAAATCGGAGAAAACCCATTTTGTAGGATATGACAAGCGAAACAACCGCAAATATGTCTCATAAATTTTGTAACATGACGGTTCCCTGGAAGCGTGACTAGCTATAAGTACCCGTGCCGCATCAAGCTGCTTTGGCGCAGAACGTTGGTCGATCCGAGAAATGTAACGCGTTTTATTTGCAATTATTTTCTCTGATACATACGCTCATATTCTATCTTCAAGCTGTTCGTGTTTGATATGCTCAATATTGCATAGTTTACTCCTTCTATTGACAGCGTTCAATCAGATGATATCGGGGCTCACATAAACGTAGGGCGAACATACAACAATATGAAGCTGTATGCTGAGGCAGAAGAAGCCTACATGAAGGTGAGTGTTTCTAAATGTGTATACTCGGATTGTTGACATCTAATGCCAATTTATATTTTATATATTTCAACAGGCTAAATCACTGCTACCGAAGGCGAAACCAGGAGAGTCCTATCAAGCGAGAATCGCACCAAATCATCTCAACGTATTTCTTAACCTGGCGAACTTAATTGCAAGAAATGAAACGCGGCTCGAGGAAGCCGACCGCCTTTACAGGCAGGCAATCTCCATGCGAGCCGACTATACTCAGGCCTACATCAATCGCGGCGACATTCTCTTAAAAATGAATAGGTGGGCATCATTAGCAAAGTCTTCCGATTTCAACTTCTTCACTCACTTTGATCCCTCAACCGCAACACGATAACGAGACTCTGGTCCCGAAACTTGTCGCTAACTATACGCTCATTTCTCCTTCCAGGACAAAAGAGGCACAAGAAGTGTACGAGAGAGCCCTGTTCTACGATAACAGCAATCCAGACATTTATTATAATGTAAGCAATCGAGAATCTTGTGTTAATCTTATTCGAAAATTCATATTGATCAGAGACTAACTGGAATGGTCTTACGATAGCTGGGAGTTGTGTACTTGGAGCAAGGCAAACCTTCTCAAGCATTGGTGTACCTGGACAAGGCTCTTGACTTTGAGCCGGAGCACACTCAAGCACTTTTGAACTCTGCAATTGTACTCAGCGAGCTGGGCGAGCCTGCTCATCGTCCAGTGGCCAGGCAGAGACTTCTAACACTCATTTCCCGAGACCCCACAAACGAACGAGCTTTCTTTCATTTGGGCATGCTGTCAATGGACGAGAAGGATAACGAAGGCGCCGAAAAGTACTTTAGAAAGGCCATTGAGTTAAAGGAAGATTTTAGAAGGTACATTAATTCTGAATATGATGAGTAAGTTGCTTGATAAAATGATGAAATAAATGTCAATATTTATTTTAGTGCACTGTTCAACTTGGCGCTCCTGCTAGCAGACAGCCAGCGACCGTTGGAGGCAGCGCCATTTCTTAATCAACTCGTAAAATTTCACCCTGACCATATCAAGGGTCTGATTTTGCTGGGAGACATTTACATAAACAACATCAAGGATTTGGACACCGCTGAAACAGTAAGCACACGAACTCAGTTACTTCAATGAAATCAATTACTGACCCGTGTTGATAAGTTACTAAAATTGTTTGTTGATGCAGTGCTACCAGAAAATTTTGGAAATGGATCCTGAGAATGTTCAAGGCCTACACAACCTTTGTGTGGTTTACGTGGAGCGAGGAGACCTGCTTCGAGCGGAGAAATGCTTCATCAGAGCGACGCAGCTGGCACCCCATGAGGACTACATTCGGCGGCACTTGAAAATTGTGAAGCAACGGATTTCAAAGCTGACAAGCTCCATTAACCAAAAGAACTCGGGTCAGAAGAGCGTCATGGAGAAATCTGACTTCCAAGACACCTACTCGGACCCTGAACCAGAAGAAGAGCAAAGCACGCAAAGACCAATGCAAGAAGACCGTGTAGATCTCGAGTACGGATCCGAAAACACCAGCAATCGTGATTGTTTGGCTGGTGGAGATAAATTGTTTTCGTAAGAAGGGAATAGCGCACGAGAACAATAAAATTAGCACAAAGAAGTTGTTTTAAGACACGCAAATGGAAAATGCTTATGTTAGGGGAAGGAAATTTTAAAATATTTTCCAATGTTTTATAACGTCAAATTGGAATATATTTTTATTATACAAAATTGAGTACTAACGATAACATATGAGTTCAAACCAAAATTAATTACAAATTTATTGCAATGACTTGGAATGAAGGAAGGCCGATAAAGTTTACTCAAGTAATTAATAAAAAAAGACTAATGATAAATGTACCTACTACGAATTACTTAAAAGAGATTTCAATGTCTAAGACACATTGCTGACAGTTGTAAAAGCGCGTAGTAAATTATATTGTTATGAAAGTATTCATTTTATTTACATGATGTATTCCACTGAGAATCGTACTTATAACTGGGCCATTTTTATTTAACCTTGTTTCTCAACTCTTTTGAGTTCAGTTTATTGGTGAATTACTGTATTAACAAAATTAACATGCTCATTATTATTATTACATATGACAACCGGTCTCGTCAAGGTGGTATGAATGAATGGTACAATGTATCCCGTTTCATTTCAGCGAAACTAATCTAGGCCCTAACTTTGGTGCCTTTAAAGTTGTCATGGTTGCGTGTCTTTGGTAGTAAGAAAGCCTATGTAGAGCAAATACAACAAAATTCTGAATTCTATGTAGCAGATTAATCTCAACTGTGTAGTCCGAACTAAACAATAACACGTAGAATACTTCTTAGCACACGACTGTGTAAATGAGAAAGAATATGAAAGATTTATGAGAAAGTAATGTGTGATTGCTTGCGGTCTTCGCATGGTGATATTAAGTTTTTGTTATTGGAAAACCAGGATGTCGATTTTATGTAATGTACTTGTAATCCTGTAAGATAAAGATAGTAATGGTAAGACACTAAGATTCTCATGATTTTGGAAACAAAGCAAGAATAATCTAAAGATGCATTGTCGGCCTGGAATCTCGCTCTCTGTTCTCATTGTCAACCTTATACTAAAGTATTTATTTATTTATTAAAAAGTGAAAGATATAATTTCTATTGTTAACTTAGGGATTACAATGGATCATGATAACTGACAAGGGAAAGGGATGGTGGGAGCTGTTTGTGTGTGTAAATGAATTACACGAATTATATTGACGTAATCAAGCTCTGTTGTTTAATGGCATTAAACATAGTTTAATATTCAAATAACACTTTATTTGGCATACTCATCCACTTCGTAATACAGGAATGAGACCCAGTAAATGATGTTAATGATCAGGAAAGCAATTGGAAAGATCTTCCGCGAGTAGATATCCACTTTGGAAAATTTGCTTGTTGGCTTGTCCGTTTGCTTCCACGGATCGTGCATCTGTCGATGAATCCAACTTAATAGCCGTTCTTTGTAGCTGTAATACAGTGTTCGCAGGGTTTGGAAGGGCTTAGCTGCTGAAGGCTCCTCGGTTTCTTCCGCCTCTGCTGTCGGGACGCGTGGCGCTTTGCGAAATGGTGCCTATTTTCGTGAATGAGTGAGTCCGATATTTCAATAGCAAGAAGCTCTTAATGATAATACTCACTCGCTTTTTAGTTTTTGCTTTCGTTGTGATGTCTTTTAGCATCTTTTCCATGAAGTTTATCGCCGCGTACTCTACCATCGATGCGAAGACGAATGCGAAACAAATCTGCAGTTCAAATTATATATTACGTCATTAACAGCTGTTTAAATTTTACTCGAACGCGTCTATTGAAGTACGTACAATTACAAACCAATCCAAGGCCGTGGCGTATGAAGTTCTGGGTAGCTGTGCTCGGCCTCCGAATCCAAGCGTGGTCATGCTTTAATGTTTTATTTTAATTAAATAGTCGATTCGAGAAGTCCGTTTAACATTTACCTCAAAACGGTGGTAACCCCTGGGACGAGAAAAAGCCGATAATATTTACATGCGACTAGATCATAAATAGATTTATTGTTGGTCACTTACCCAGGGAAACTCGTGCTGGAACTGCTTGTGGGTCAATCTAGAAGAGAAAAACATTGGCGAGTTGTGCACATCAATTAAGAGGTCTCAGGTACGAACGGCTTACCCAAAATGTCACCCAACTGCTTAGAACAATCAGACAGGCGGGCATGAAGACTTGGAGGATGAAGTAACCTGCGACATGAAAAGAAGACAATTTTCCCAAGCATGAGAGAAAGATTTTAGGTCTGAATTGATAAACCTTTGTGGCGTGCCAGGACAAATTGCACAATGATAACCGAGTAGTCATCTGTGAACAAGTTCAAACATTTTTTAAACATTCTGGAACAAATTGTCCATTCATATGAAATTATACCGTTCCGAATGGACGGCCTAGTTTCAGCTTTCGTGACAATGTCAACTAAATCGTACTGAGCCAGGTGGACGCCTTCCTCAATCCCAATTGGACTGTCGGCCACCCACTGGTAATGAACATCTTCTAAACTGTAGCCGTCTACATTCAAAAGCAAAGGCATCTGTGTGAGACAGAAGATTGGCGTTCCTTATCCTAGTCTCATATCCAAGTTATTGCTTTATTGCTTACAGCTCCCAACTTCAAGATTGCAGCGCTGAACGTCCAGTGGGAATTTCTTCAGGAACATTCTACAGCTGCTTTTAATCGTCAATCTTTAAAGTTTAGGTGCATTTTAGTATTTTTGCAATAAAAGATTCAGTGGAGGTCTCACCTCATCGAATAGGTTATCAGGCCGTTGTTTTTCACTCGCAAGAACATGCAAACGTAGTTTCAAGATTTTGTTAGTCGTTTCATCGGTTCAAGAAAATGAGAAATTAAATCAATGTTCAAGAATATTGTCTTACTTGTTTGGGACGGTTATTTGGTGCAGTTTGCTTGTTTGTCCATTAATGAAATCTGAGAACAAACAATATTTTCCAAATGAATTATGCGCGCATGTGAAGGTTTGAATGGTATTTTTTGTTACATGTGTCAGGCACCCAGATCTTGGAAAGGAACAGCCAGTTGAGTGATAACTCCTGAATCCCACTAATGTTGAACTTTAAACGACTTTCTTTCCACCGTTGACGGAAGTAGCAATCGATTGTGATGACCTGCATTCGATAGGCGATAATCTATCATTCTATCATGCTTATGTGGAGGAGTCGTGTGAATACCTCATCTGTTTCGGAAACTGGCCCCAGATTTTTAATGTACATGTTGACGTCAACAGTGACTGGGTCACCTGAGAAAATACGTGGTAAAGAAGACACCTGATCTAAAGAAGCTACGGAGTGAAATTCTGTGAAACATATTGCGTTTTCACACGCTCTGCTGAACCTTCAGTTGGTTGTCGTCTATTTTTATCGAATCCAGGAAAGGAAAACGTGGAAAAATCACGTACCCATTTCAGTATTTATTGCACGGCTCACACGAAACGAGCATGTGTGTGAGAGATTACCTCCAAAATTTGGCCGAATTCTCTTGTCATAATTTTGCTCCATTAGCAGAGAATCCAAAAGGGAAGAGACATCATTTGACAGCTCTTTGCCGTAAAGAAGCTGCGAGTTTGCAACGGTCCAGAGAGATGAAAGGATCAAAATGGTCAGCTTCGCGCTTGTGCAGCTTGACGGAAGCATAATTTGCTTTTGCTTATTTGCACAAACCTTGTCAAGCTTTCACCTGATCTCCAACACCTTCACTTCACTAGAAACATGCACAGACACTTTGCGGAACTTTTCATTGTGATTTTGTTAGCTGAGATAACTCAGACAATTTTCATGACTACTCGGTGTGATGCTTTGTAGCGGGTTGATTCGCTTTTCCAGTCGTTGTTGAATGATAAAATTCTGAGATCGGCAAGAGTAAAAGCAAGATGTACAGATTCCCGATGTGTTATACGACTTTAAATATAAAAAAAATACACACAGGCTATCATCACCGTCATTAAGTGTGAACATGCGAGACAACATCCACTCACTATTTTAAGAGACTTGTCGGTCTGCCAGCTGCACGGAGCATATATTAAAATGGATCAGATCTTGGCTTAATTCACCACAGCCAAGGGAGAAATTACTTCCATTTATTTCACAAACCGACTTTCGTATTCACAATACGCCTTATCCACATGTGAATGCGATGTGAATGTGACTCACAAATGCCACCGCTCGGTCCCACTGCAAATATCAGCTTCCTTACCTTTAGAAGTTTAGACACCGCGTGCGATGGTTTTCTCGTTCCATAACTCATTTTAGCAGATTGTCTCATCTTCTCCGGTCGAGTCGTTTTGCCACTTGTGCCAAGGCGTCCTTGCGTCTGCGTTCGTGAGTGATAACCGTGGTCGTCTTGGCCTAGCACACATTTATCAAGTGAAGTGAATTAGGAGAGTGTGGCGATGACACTCAACGAGAGTCATGACGTTTGGAGTGTTTTGTTATTAACAAAGCACTAAATTTTGTTCAAGTGCAAACTAAGATTCGACATATTTGTGAAGTGTGAAAATTGTGGTCAAAATTTGCTAATTGGCACAAGAGAGTCAGCAGTCCAGCCCTAGCACAAGTCATACGGTTCTTTTACTCACATATTACCTTCGATGAGTCACGACGCTCGTAAGCGTACGCTTTCTTCGAGGTTCTCGTTGCCCCACCACGTGCATTCCTAAAGTGAATCGTTTCGCACACACGCGTGATTCCAAATTCACTTCACAGTCCCAAAATAACATTTGATTTATTTGATCTTTTTGTGTTTATCTGTTTTCCTCATCTCGATGTTTTCTTTACGGCTGCCTCCCAGCTAATTAGATCAGAGAAGAAAGAAATCGAGTGTTTACGTTGAGAATCTCAGATTCCAAGTCGAGCAGAGTCAAAGGAATGTGGAATCGGCAAATAGGCGGGCTGTTATGCGCACTGGTCTGGATAACCTGCACATGTGGGCTCGTTGCACGCAGGTACGCCGCCGCAACTTTCATTATTTGCTTGAGCTTTTGTCTTGTAGCTTGTCCGTCATTCACAAATACTACCGCTATTTTCATACTTGCGGCTAGGAATAACTTGACAGGGATTACCCATAAGAGACAATTCCGGGAAGAGTTGTCTGGTATGATGAAGTGGGAGCGCGAAAACGCTAAGACTAAAAGACGCGTCTCATACTAAATTTTGAGAATGTCACTTGAACCCCTGCCAAACCGGTGTCTGGAGCTTAAGTACCGTCAATGAATGTCGCACTTATATAAATCGTCATCGTCAATTGAGAAACGTAAACATGTCACTGTGGTTGATGGCCCAGTCAGTATCTTTGACATTCCGCTAGCCGCCTTTTATCTTGTTCTGATCTTGCAGCACTGAGAACGAGAAACACAAGGCGGATCTGACGAGGAATTCGTCGCTAACGCTCACGCAACTTCTGAGTACATACGACGTTAGATTGCGGCCCAACTTCGGAGGTAAATTCATTGTCTTTTAAAATTTTGCCTACCACCATGTTAGTGTCTCTTTGGCGTCGTGGTTTTATCAGGTCAACCGCTCTACATCGGGATTGAATTAATTATATCGAGTGTGGAAGAATTTTCCGAGGTTAACATGGACTACACCATCACAATTACGCTGAATCAGTATTGGAAGGATGAAAGGCTAGCATTCAGCTCTCAAGATGTCATGCTGCCGCTGGCTGGCGATTTTGCGGAGAAGATTTGGGTTCCAGGTTATTGAGAGGAAGACCAGGCATTGATTGGAGCTGGTCAACAAACGCTATTGTTCATTTTTTCTTTCAGATACGGTCAGAAGAATGGAGCGTTCGAGTTCGCTCGAACGGCATACGACAGACGAATGACCAAAGTGTGAATACTTCATACTAACGTTCTGAGTCATAAAGTCTTAAATTCAGTCAAACTGAAATGACACAGGCAGTAAATGTGGAGAAACAGGCAAATTCTTCGGGCAAAAGTAATGCGTGCCAGCCTTTAAGCGTTGACTGCTCACTCGTCTGGCTTGGCTGCCAATATATATTTATGCAAAACATCTGCCATTGTACTAAAAGGTGTCTCTGGGGACCTGAGTTGTGATCTTGCTCGCATTTGCACGTGCGCAAAACGAGAGTCACTACTTGGAGTTGCGTGTTTCCCTGTAACAGTTAATTTTAGGCAGTTTTTCTTATTTACGATTTGTCAAAGCCACGGGACATGCCAATATTATGCGAACTATAAAACTTCAAAACTAATTTCGCACTTTATCGCATTTCGTCTCGTCGTATGCCATTCCTTTGCTATTCGCTATCCTTTAATCGCCTCTCAAGTTTTTCGCGAATGACAAGAATAGTTTTCTACACGACGTGACAGAGAAGAACAAAATGATTCGCCTGTACGGAGACGGAAGCATCGCGTACGGGATGCGGTTTACGACTACACTCATATGCCCTATGAATCTGGTCTCCTATCCTCTGGACAGGTTCTGTGCATGATGAAATTATCCACAAATTGGTAATCACTTCAGTCTAAATTGCTTCTCAACTTTCTTGCAGTCAAAATTGTACGGTGGAGATTGAAAGCTGTAAGCCGAGACTGTTTGGTGGTTTTATTTTTTTAGCATACCTTATGCCTTTTAAGTACCACAGACGGTTACACAACCCGAGATTTATACTTCTACTGGAAGACGGTTTCCGGAGTGAATGAGATCTCGCTGCATCAATACGCAATTCCCGACTACAACATGATCGACAGGCTGGTGGAATTGGAAACGGGAACTTATCAGCGGCTCTCCCTTTCGATAGTTTTTAGGAGGAATATTGGATCATTTATATTTCAGATGTACTTGGTGAGTCAAGCACTAGTCTCATCACTTCACATGGTCCTCATAATTGTCTATTTTTGTACAGCCAAGCGTGCTCATTGTTATGATCTCCTGGATTTCGTTCTGGTAATAATTCATAATTATGCTCATATACTTGACGTTTTCAAATCGGGTGTCCATTGTTACGTTTTTCGCTGATGTTTTAGGATAAACTTTGATGCACCGGCTGCACGCGTCGCACTCGGTATTACCATAAAAATTTACGCACTGGGCACAGTCAGTTTTAACTTAATTTGTAATTTCAGGAATTACCACCATCTTGACGCTGCTCATTACTCACAACAACGTCCGATCTACATTACCAAAGATTTCGTACGTGAAGGCCATCGACATTTATCTCGTCACATGTTTCATTTTTGTGTTTGCTGCGCTAATCGAGTACGCAGCAGTCAACTATATTTATTGGGAGCACATTGCGACCGTGGCAAAGGCGAAGGCTGCGGCTGAAGCAAACAAGTCAAAACCGCTGTCAAAATGGAAGAGATGCAAGTCGTGGCTATCAAACAGACGAAAAGTCCTAAAGTCATCAGAACAAATAAGTTTGAGGAGTACAAGTCCAATTTTACTGAAGCGCGGCGGCAAGCTGAATAAGGACTCCGAGCTCCAGGCTGAACAGGCTGGTACATCTTGCTCACCCCCAACAATAATTCCTAAAATTACATGCTCTTTCGAAGATTCCGAGTCAACTCCGAAGTCAAAGAATAAGCAATCAGAGTCATCAGAGCCCAAGCATCTTCTCACAGTCACCGAATTCATGATTCCATCAGACGGGCTGGTGAAAAAGCCGGTTAGACTGACCCGCAGCTCAAGCTTTTGTGGTGCAACAGGCATCCACGAAATCCCGGGACCAAGCCCCTTCAACCTTCTTGGAGTCATCAAAACTAGATCTCCGTCCGCCAGTTTCGTGACTCGCCGCAGACGATTTGTGAAGAGCATTCGTCATAAAGCGAGAGAATTTGAAAAGAAGCTGCCACCATTCACTGAAAATGTGAATCACATCGACAACTTTGCGAGAATTCTGTTCCCGATGTCGTTCATTTTGTTTAATGCTATTTATTGGCCGTATTACGCACTGAACTCGGACAACTAAAACTCAGTCAGTTCATTTGATTCTGCGATCTGCCGACAAGAAATCGCTTCTAACTCGTGAGCCTTTTTGTATTATTTTATATTCAACTTTGATTGTTTACTGTTGCAATCAAAATAAACATTTATGAATGAACTCTCTCATAAACAGTGAATTGTCCGTGCATAGACCGTGTCTGATGTCTGTACCGCGTGCCGGTATGTAACTTTAAACGATTGTACACTTTCTTTTAAATCGGCTGAAATGCCTTTCAGTTACTATTACTACTCTGTGGTACGACTGTAATAATTAAACTCACGATCGAACCACAAATGAGATATGGCAAAGTGTCAACCGCAATTTTATCATCGCTCATGTTTATGACTGACATTGATGTCTGAAGGTTATCAAAGTCGGACACCTTGAGCAATGTGTAAAAGACAAATGGAGTCCATAAATTCTGGACTGTATTCCTTTGCCTAGTACCTTATTATGTCAGCGCAAGGAATCTAATCACAATTTATGCACTTCTTTCATGCTTCTCAAACCCAATCAGCATGCCTGCATGTGATAAAGCCATCCTTCGATCATCACTTCTCCGTAATGTTTTGCATGCTCCTGTCACAGGAAATGCTGACTTTACACTCTTGAGTCTTGAGTGTGAACTTCTGCAGCCAAAAAATGCCCAGTGCATTGCGTTGTAATTGTGAACTTCTGCTCACAAGAAAAGAGAGCTCTGCGTTGTATTTAGGGGAGTTGTAAATCCGCGTCTATTTTTAGATTTTCTGTTGTCTCCCGTCGAGTCTCAGTTTACCGGATTGAGATCGGGTACGACTTGATTTCGCTTTCATCTGTGAGTCATTTCTCAAGTGCAAACAACGTCAGCCGACGCCTTTCTCAGTGTTCTTCTTCAACCACCCAAATCCGGCAGTTTTGCACACCTTAACCGAAGATTTTTGCACCAAGATTGATTATTATTTTAGGACGTCAACAAAATGCTAAACCCGTGCTGCTGCATTTCACCTCGAATCGGATGCTTCGTCTTCGGGATAATTGATCTGGTACGTAGGTCACATATTTAAGATCCTCTCTGTCTCAATTAATGATTGAATTGGAATCTCTTATAGATTTGTTCCATCTCTCAACTCTCGTTCGTATTGTCACAAAGGGATTATGCAGCAAGTAAGTTTAGTTGCACTTTTCCGACATCTCATTTCTCACAAAGTCGGGATTGTAGGAATATTTGGCGTGTAGTCATGAACTCAAGCTTGCCCTGGTTACAGATAGATGGGTGGAGATGGCCGTTTGCGTTGTCATGATCATCTTGGCTATCATCTTGATCTTCGGAGCGGTGAAGGTCAGTTCGCTTCGAGCTGTCTGATTGTCATGTTCTGCTAATTCGTATGAACGCCTAACAGAATTCGATTGAGAAACTGCAAATGTGGCTTGTTGGATGGACCATTCTAATCATTTTGTTCATTGTGGCTCAAGTTTTCAATCTACTTTCTTCCCATCAGACAGGGTTCGAGGAAGCAAGAATAGGTGAGAGAGACGCATTCGCCGTACTGCGACTGTCAAATTGATGCTAATGACCGAATTTGTACTTTCACCCTTCTCAGGCTCCAACCTGGCCCTTGTTTTGATATTTTTGTACGAGCTTTGGGTCGTCTACGCATTCATTCACGAACTCAAGTACGGCTCCGCAGGGCTCACTTACTGCCCAGCTCAGGTGGTCTAATTGATTCGCATTTTCAACCAAGTGGAGTAAATCCCGAGATCTGAAGGCATGGTCATCTCAAAATTTCAATTAGATTGGTGTCAACATTTTACTGCTCATCCTGTATCTTGGATCACATTTCAAAGCTTTACTTTAATTTCCACCCTGAATTCCTGCGAAGTGTTTTAATTGAGTTTTATGTAATACTAAGAGTTGACTTGCGAGCTTCGTTTACGAAAAACTTTCCGAACAACGATGTTAAGTAATTCCTGCTTAAGTTAAAATAATCACAAATAAGATTCTAAATGTGAACATTCAGATTGAGAGCAAGATTTTCAAAGTTAATGTGGGTTTAGTTACAATTTTGGTGTGAATTTGAGTTGATTGCACGTTTCCATTAGGACTACATGTCACTAAATATTAGCTTTAACGTCCAAGCTACTTTGTATTGCCTTTGAACTGCTAAATTCTTATTTCCTCAGAACAATCCCGAGATTTATTTTTGTGCTCCTTGCTCGATCCCTCAATTGTGACTGCCCTCCCTTTTCGCAAAGTGTACATGCTTTTCCAGCCCAGAATACATTTAATGATGATGATCATTGTTATGTAGCGTAGTATTAATACGTGCCACTTTTTGTTGAATTGGAAACACGAATGAGATCCTTTTTCATACTTTTCTTCTTTCTGGACTCATTGTGCTCCGCATTCATGACGACACTACCTCAATCTCCCCGCGTACGATGCGATATGGCGATCATTATTATTACGTTTTATTTGTGTTCTTTCAAAGAATCTGTGCTTGCTTGTCTCTACAACTTACTGAACTTGCGACAATAAATGAGTTGGTAAATTAGTTGTACTTCTCCGGTAACAGAGCAGTCATCGTCGTCATAACCCAATTCAGGTTCAGATGCTCTTGCGCTGGTCTCTGTCCCTATTTTTGTCCATTTAGTCTCACAACTTGTGTGCACGGTGGAGGAAGACTGCGAGCAGTTAATCTATTACGCGAGAAATCTCGTCATTCAACGCTGAGCTCAATTATCAGCCACATTTTCCAGAATTGTTATTGGTCTTCTTTTTGCTATTTCCGCGTAACAGCACACTGAACAAATTTTAGACGTGTTTTCAGGTCAAGTCAAGATTTGATTCAAAAGTCATCGCAAAATTCTCACAGTTTAATTTTATTGGCATGGACTGATTCATTCCCTGATAAAATGTTACGACTCCACCCCAGTTGAGCATTTTCAATCTCTGCCTATTGTTTCAGTAACTGGAGTCAGGTCGCCCCACACGAATTGAGCTATGGCGATGGTTCGTTAAATGTTCAGGGAGTGTGCGGTGAAATTCCTCGTCTTTATTTCCCTAAGTGAGAGAACATTTTCAAGTGTTTTGAGATAATAAATGTGTTTGAACTCGGCAGATTTTTTGAATTTTTAACAATCCTGCGGTTTCTTTGAAGTGAAAGAAAGCACAGACTTGTTTGACTGCCTCAAGTAAGAAAGACGCGTCTTTTACATTTACATCTGTGCTCACTCGTCGTGTCGCCGTCATGGACTTTGCCCCCACAAGACTTCAGGCAGTTGGCTGGCGATGTATGACTGAGAGCACCCACAAATTAACCGAGTCAAAACTCAAGACAAGACAACCGCATATTGTGACAAAATCCCAAATTCTACACATCTTCATGCGAAAGGAATGAGCCGCCGTGCTTGAGTGTCTGCTCAGCAACCATTTTTGCGACAACGCATGTTTCCTTTCGGATTACGCCTTGTTAAACAAGCAGATTCCATCACCAGGCATAAATAACACACAAGGTAGGTCCTGTCACCCCAGTCTCAAATGTCGTAAATTGCTTTCAGGCATTTCACATCACAAATTGCATTGTCACATTTGCGCAAAACATTTGCTTAAAAGCCCCCGTCATGGCTTGAAAACGGGACACAATTTGCAATTTCGTGATTTCGACTTGATTTGCTAAGACTTCTCAAGCTCGCTAATGCAAGGCATTGTGATACCATGCGAGGGTTGGAAAACGACAATAGAAGATCATAAAAGGCAGAAGAAGGATGTCAACCGAAGTTGCTCTCGCATGATGAGGGTATGGATTTCAGTTGGTCGCATTTTACGAGCTGCTGCGGTGACCAAACCGGGAATTCCGTCTGCGTTTTCTGGTTGTCTAATCTGTTTGGTTGTGTGACGCAACGGAGGAGAGAATGAACTAAAAATCAAGCTCTAGCCCTTTGAGTGTTTTCGGAGTACTAAGCATTGTGCGAGAGCAGAAAGGAGAAGAATGGAAGAAGCTGAGCAAAATCAGAATAGGAGCAATTTTTTATTATGAAGAAAAGCTTTTGTTGCTCAGATTTAAAAATGTGATGGTATTAGTGCATTAGCAAATAAAGAGACGGGATAAAGGACGAGAAAGGGTTCACCTGAAGGGCACGACGAGATGCTGCAGAAGAATCACACTATTGTCGTCGTCGTTAAGTTAAGCCGGCGGAGAAATGTGAATGAGTGTGGGAACCCAGGTGCCCATTCCATTTGGGACACAAAAATATGGTTATTATTATGATTCTTAACACAACAACAGATTCGATGATGCAATCATACGCAACAACAAAGACCCAAGTGGCAGCGCAGAGATCTTTTTCGCCGACTTTATTGTCTAACTTATTACGAGCAGGGAAAGGTAAAATATCTCAAATCTTGCTCCCTTTGTTCTGCGCACCAAAGTAATGCACCAGAAAAATGTATTATTTTTATATTTTGCTACTTGCGCTGTCTTTCCTTTCAAACTTCCTTCTGCACGTTGCCCTTCTCTATTGTTCCGCCACTCTTCTCTGCACTCCGAGAACATATGTGATGTGACGGAATTGTGCCCGGCGCCCATGCACCGGTCCGACCGCTGGGCTAAGGAAGAGTACGACACCAAAAGCATGACTTGGGAGAGAGACTCTCATGCACCAAGCATTCAACTAGGCGTCGCAGGCACAGCCAGAGTAAAACTGCACGCAAAGCAGGTAATAAATCCCAAATAGTACGCTGATTGTTGACTAAGGTACACAATTGGATGCTCAAGACAAGCTGCTATTTCTGTCTCTTGACCGTTCATCAACGGAATCTTCCTTGTCTTGCCTTCATAATGAGTCTGCAACACCTAGCAGTTCATAAGGAAATCAGTTGAGATCCGAGCGCATCTCTTAGTTTTATCTTTCCGTATCTCGGATCGAATTCGCTTCGAATAATTTAACCAATGGTGCCTGCCTTAAGAACACACGGTAGTTATGGTTTCCTATTTCACTGAGTTTTCCTTCCTCGCCTGTTGCTATTTTATTCAAGTACCCAAATATATTGTTACATCATGATTATGGTACTTTCTCATTTTACACAGCACGCCCATACTCAAATGCAAAAGTTTAATAAAAAGTGGAAGGAAATGAGCATTTCTATTCTCGTGGCCTGGCTCATGAAATCGTGCATTGTTATTACACTGTTTCCCTGCATCGTCTGGCTGTTTCGTGTTTGGTCGGATGAATTTTGAATATTCAATTAAATAATTATGGATAATTATATCTGACTCGTTACAGGGAAGCGAGAACTTTATTATTACGCGGTCTATTATTTCATTGTTAGGCAGTTCCCATTCGTCTAACTACCAGTCGATTATGCCCCATTAACTCGTCATTCTGTTGTGAACAACGATAAGTACGGGGTTGCACTAATTTCAACCACAGTTTCATTGTGACCTTTACAATAGTTTGTAAATAGAAATCTCGTTCATCTGAGTCATCAACTTTGGTTCCGTGCAACACAGCGCTGAGATTGTACAGATATGGTGTAGTAATAAATTCTTCTTACACATCCAACACGAATCTCAATTTAATTATACACAAACAAACGGTTATTATTAAAAGATCTAGACAATTGTTGGGCAAAGATTAAAAAAATATGCATCTTGAGTTTTACAACTGAAACACGAATTAATGGTAAATCGATGCTAATTCTTTCAACTTAAGCTAAACAAAATACATCTGCACATTGTTTTAGTGTTGGCGTGGGAAGGGTGACAAAATCAAATGATTTGCTTTCAGTATGTGATGATTGAAGACGAGACGGGTGGGTTCAGAGAGGACAGAAATTGGATGCGAGTGCAACCGAATATGTTTAAAAAAATTCCATACTCAGCTGTGAGCCGAACAACAATAAAGCACACATTAATAATAGCCTATACGTCTGCAATATGTTGAGCAATACAGTAATAAATGATATCAACTGATTGAATATATGTCACAATGAAAAGCAAACAAATGAGAAATACAAAAGCAGAGACCAGCAAAAAAAACAGAACAGAAATAGTCTCTGACGGAAAACTGAATCCTTTTTTTTATGAATTCTCCGTCCCTCATCTTCTTAGCCGCTGTCGTCGTCATCTTCTTCACTTCTCCCACCATAATCTTCTTTTGTCAAGTAACCCTTCTAATCAAACAATTCTCTTTGTATTTTCTGTACAAATAACCTCCCTTTTATTCCTCAATTGAAAAATTGTGCTGCAGAGGTCCGCACTAAACAATAACAAAACAGCATCACAATTTTCCTCCTTCTCTTAAATTACGGTCTCTCTCCGTCTCCGCGACTCCTTTCTTCGTCCATCAACAACGCGCATTGCCACAATAAACAGTTCAACGATAATTTGTATTTACTCATCTTGTCATATAGAATGTCCGGACTAAAAATAGAATTTGTGCATATGTGAATTGGGATTGTTTGCACTTGAATTGAATTAAGGAAGCCATGTCGCAACAGATTCAATGAACAACAACGAATAGAGATGAAAAGTTGCGAAATTGCTTGACGCCAGCGCGATTAACACAACAGGGCAATTGTGACCAGACGATTTATTGCAACTCATTGACAGACACTTCGTAGCACGGCCAAGACAGCCACGACCATCGAAATGGCATATAATTGCCAATTTACGTTTAATTGTAGATTTATTGCAAGAGATGGCCAACTATCACAATTCCGTAATTGAATATCGCAGCCACGGCCTCAATCTAGCCGTGAGGTTGATTCGTTGACCTATCGCTTTGATGGATTATGAGGGCCTCTTCTACGACAAACATGATGCATTGGTAATTAGGTGACAGTGGCAAGGGTTTCGACCAGGCAAATAAGTCATCACAATCGAGTATTTTCCGAAGAAACCAGAAGAAATAAAGGATTTTCTTCTTAGTGACTGTGAAAAGTGTGATCAAGACTCAAATTCAAGCGAACCGAAAACTTAAATGTAAACAAATGTGACATCGAGGCTCGGTTGCGGCTTTAGTTAAGACTATCCATTCCTCCGTACTCGCGCTGCATTGTCGCTTCTGCCCGCTGAACACATGCGCACATTCTTATAATTTATTCTTGACTACTTCGGAATAGGAAGAATCAAATGGTACTATTATTAGCTAGATGGGCATTTATAATCGGTCCCCACATAAATCAAATCCACACCTTCGACTGAGACGTGGTTGCATTATTCAATGCTGCGATGCCATGAATAATAGAACACGAACACATGGTTCTTTTCTTTTCAATCAGACTTATAATAAAACCTCTTCGCGGCAGACCTCATCGCACAACAATACAAGCTCAGGGAATTCTACTCGCATTGACAACCAGCAAATACAGGCTGTACTACGACAAGACGACACAAAGTCTCGTACGCATTGTTTATTGTCATTTATTAATTATGAAAAGGACAATCATCGTGAGGAGAGAACGAATTCCTGAACTCTTCATTCTTTTATGCTGTTTCTCTTTAATTGTCATAAAACCACACCTCTCGTAAATATAAATAGTCATCCTGCAATGTGCCTTTTAAGAATTTGTGCCACTTTGTGTTGCATTCACAATTCACATTCGTACGACCGGGAAACATTCCTCATAGTGCTTTACCACACAGCTTATCTTGCCACATTCGGTAGCGGTTCAAGTAGCGGTTTTCAGTGGCCCTTTCTAATTTTGCCTGATTTTTCTGCCAAACTCAACAATTTGACCGTTTACTTAGCACGTTGAAACATATTTGAGTCCGACAGTAATTTCTTATCCGGAGCTCTCTTTCCATGCTATTTTCGGGCGGGTTGACAGATCAGCGCATTAGGAGAGCAAACAGACAAGTACAAAGGCTAGCGTGCTAGTGGAGACGGAAAGCAAAGCAAAGCATTAAATAATCATAAATAAATAAAACGAAATGACATCATGTCCTTTCGACGACACGCCGCAAGTTGGGTTTGATGACAAGCTGCGATGGCAATTTCATTGCACACAATACGAGCAAATTGTAGTGCATGCGCGTGCACGAGAATAATTGTCAATATCTCCGAGTGTAGTCGCTGGCTGCTAGGAGATTTCTCTCGGGAGTCGGAATGTAAAATAGATTGCCCCATTTTACATGAATGTGAGTAGACCGAGTGACTTTGTTGTTGATAATGATAATGATGCGGAGAGAGAAAAGATACCAACAACATTTATCATGAGATTAGACAAAAGCCCTTAGTCCTTTCTTCCTCCGCTCGTGCAGTCACTCAGTCAAGAGAAACATAAATAAAGAATAGAATGGAAATGGAATAAATAGGAACTTTCTCTTTGAAGTTTGCCTCGTTGAATTGAAGGAATAAAAATGGAAAGACGAGAGAGAAAGACTCGACAGAGTTTTCACGTTGTTTGGAATAATTAGTGCTTGTGTTTTCACAAATACAAAAACGACATGCTGTGTATTTACTATTACTGCCATTGTATGACGAAAAGAATGACACACTAATAGAAATAATAAGGCGCTGTGTTTGCTCTCCATAAAGCAGCATCCAATCACGAGAAGAGCGTAAAAAGTTGGGCCAGAAATAAGTTCCGCTTTCGACGCTTCAGTGACTGGCTGGCGATTCTTCTGCTCACCGTTGACGATTGCGTGGTATTTACATTTCCTCTAAACTAACTGTTTCTATTTTGCGAGATTAGCAACAATTCGCTGCATATTTTGAACTTGAGTTGTCGCTTATTTTTAGCATTCCAACATGCTATTGCGAGATAATAATTTTCTTGTCTAAACCAGACGGATGTGCCAAGCAAGAGTTTCAGGAGTCACGCATATAATTGGCCGAATGAAAGATAATAAATTGAAATTTAAGCAAATAGGAACATTAAGAACTTCACCTTGACCCAATCAATTTCAGATAATTACGCAACATGTGTGTGTGCAATTATTCAAGTAACAAAATTTCCTTGCGAGATTGCTCCATTTTACTAATTAATATAAGTTTTCCTAATAGAATTAATACTTCCCTTTCGTCAAAGAAGAAAGAGAATGTGGGCGCTTTTCTAGTTTGTCACTGAAAAATGTTTTGAGAAATAAAATGAAATGTGTGTTTGAGAAGCGGGATCAAAAATCATAAACAAAACGAACTGCGACATTTCTCCTTCAGACAGCGAGCGTATTGAAAAGAATTCCGAGGAAGAAATTTTGTTCGGAACCAAAATAATGTGTGTAACTTATGAATAGGAACAGAGCTAATTATCGAGCCTTCTTTTATCCAACTCGGGTGACTCTTTTGATAAACTTTAACTTTTGGTTTTTCGAGCCCTCTTTTTCCTTTGCCCAAGTCTTTTGTGCCGCTCTCCTTTCTTCGACAGTGCCAGCCTATTCTCTATCACCGCTCCCGTTTCTGCCTCACACGAGGAGTTTGTGTTGTTACAGTGAATGCCCTTGTCCTACTCGACGGCATAAGGGCCCAATAAGAAGAGTCACAGGTTTCCTCATTCAGCAAGTCCGCCGTTCGTGCGTCGCTCTCTTGCATTTTTAAAACTTTCACCGTGTCCAACTTTTCTTATACTTCTTTTATCTTAGTTTCTTTCATGATATGAATAGTAATAATAATGACCCAGCCTAGCAGGACACGAATCCGGCTTTTGTTTCTTTTCTTTTTCATTGAATGCGAAGGACTGCTTTCATTTCTTTTATGGCCAGCTCTGCCACATGGTCCACCCAGCTGAATAAGTCATCATTCTGTAATGACAGTAACAAGTAAAAGTAGACAAAGTGAAAGAAAGAAATGAACTGTTCATACAGAACTCGGAAAAACTTATTCCAAAGAATAATATCACTGTACAGTTGAGTTATTGAAAACAACCCAGCCGAAAGGTGCGCTGAGACATCGGAATGGGAATGGAAATCTGTTTGATCTGTCGCGCAGCACAAGGACAAGCTCAATATTTATTTTATTTTTGGTTTGCGTGATCTATAACCATAATATAGCGACAGACACTTGAGTGGACTTTCATAAATAGTGTGCGCCCTGAATCCACTGGACAGGGAGCCGTATGATGAGGGAAATTCTGCTCCGAGCTCAGCATTGAAATGCCGGTATGAATTAATCACCAATTCTTAAATTGAATTATGTCGAGGGATGGCGATATTGTCTGCAAGTAATAGCTGAATTCAAAACGAAAGTGGATAAAATCTTAGCGTTTCAGCTCTTTGAAGAAAAAGGCGGAGTTTCTGTCTTGTAAATTTCTCAAAAAGAAGAATTCTTTTTATTATCAACAATGCCTTCATTCCAAAGTCAAATTCTTTGTAATTTAGAAAATCAATGATGCAGCTTCTGAATTTCTGCAGGTTGCCAGAAAGGAGAATTTCCATTATCCCGACTCAGGCGCACACAACCCACTTGTTGTTTTACAATCTCGCATTCCCTTTCGCACGGGTAAAAGAAACAAAGATTCAAATGAATTGAACTCACAATGAAAGATGATGGAAGGGTATTCATGGATGAATGAAGAAGAATGTAAATTCTTTCAATTCATTGGAGGCTGCGTGGAATTATGCTCGTCGCATTCAAACGCATATTTCTGAGTTCATTGTGAACCCTTGTTTCATCTCACAATTATATTAATTCATCAGCTAGCAGCATGATTTTTCATTTACCAATTCGAGCAATTTCGTTTAGCGTTCGAGCCTACCGTGGAATTTTCTTCATGTTTCAAGGTAATCACTTCCTTTTGTTTCTAGTCACTCAAAAAGCTGCAGATTCAGTCGCTCAGTCTTGGATTAGAATGAAAAGGGATTATGGGAGCGAGTTCCTAATGGGAGAATGTGTGTCAATTAAATTTGATTGATTCAATTGCAAGAACTGCGCTAGATGCTCCAAATGTACAATTTTCGGGGTCATGAATGAGAGCAAGTTCTCAAGATTTGATTTTGACATTGCTGTGAAATTGTCGAAATTATGAAATAATTTTAACTCTCGAAAGTTGGCGAGTTGTGTTTAGCTTCTGTCTTTTGTTGTATCTGATAATAAGGAGGAATAATAGCTGGAATCACGTTGGCAGGCGGTTGTGTGGTGGCGGAGCAGCAGAGACGGACTAAAATGGGAAATGAAAGAGGAGGAAGAATAGGAAGAATGAAGGAATTAGGAAAGAATGTTAGGAATTAGGTAACAATAGCTCCTTGATTTTCTGCCAGCCTCATTACGGGCCCCTTTGTTCATTACTTTTATATCCCCATTATTTCCTCCCGTTTTGTTCTACCAGTCTTTTGTGCACAAGAAACCAAGAGACCAATTCAACGGGCAAAAACGCCATCAAGAGTTCAACAGCAGAGCTCATCTTTATTTGTTTCAAAACGCGAGTTGGGTGCGATTGTTCCAGTGTCTAATTTAAACTCGATAACTACACAGCGATTAATTTTTGACTAATTTGGAATGGCTGCAATTCCACGGAATTCGGCGCGGATTCGTCAGTTGTTTGAGATCGAATTGGAATTTCAGAGCAAAATGAATTTGAGAATTCTTTGCGAATACATGCGATACCTGAGACATTATTTCAGCATTTACAAACGTGTGGTTTAAGCGACTTCAGAAGCTTAAGACTGAGAAACAACAACGGCAAGTCGGATTCCTCTCCAACGGCTCTGTTGCCATGTTTCAGGCCAATTGTGCCTTGCACATGTTTATTTTGACTGATGACTGACAAGTTGTATATAGATTTTTCATTTTCATCTATTTTTGTTGTAAACGTATATATTTGAAACCTGAGTCATTATAAACTGCTGCTAGTTACTTTTCCTCATTGAGTTGCAATTTCGCTAAGACGGCTGTTGGAGACTCGAGTGGAAGTGAAGCAAGCCGCATTCTCATTTGGACAGGCAACGAAAAAGTAAATAAGCGTGTTCACAAGTTGAGAAACCAATTTGAGTTTACTTCAAAAACACTGACTGCTGTGCATTGTCGCCCTCCGCGCTCTCTCGCTCTCACCAGCACTGCATTTAAATAGTCAAAACTCGTTCTGCACTTTACAATTGACTTGTCGAGAGGGAAATGAGACATAAAAATTCTCAGTTCCATTATTTCTTCTAAAAGTAAAAGTAAGGCAACAATAACTTGAAAAGTGTGTGTTGATTAGAGGCGGAAAAACAAGCTGGAGAAACACAATTAAAGCTTTATCCAGCTGACAGCCCACATTAAAGTGCTGAATCGCATTTCTGTTCCCAGATGCTGGTTCGTGGGGAGTGCGAGAAGTGAGTTGTAAATGATCGTGGAGAGGGAAACAATCTTGGCACACTTAGGAGACCTTTCGACAAGACACGCTTGACGCGGAAGGAATTTAGCATGGTATTTAGCGCACATTATCGCATCTTGTGTGTTCCACATTCGCCAGGCCCAGTAAGATAGCTCAGTGAGCATGTGCCTGGAAGTTTTTCTAATGTAATGTGATTTGAGGAGGATTAAGGAATTCCGACGACGAGGGAACGTAGACGACAGACACAGGCGACCAACAACGATTCATTCCATTTCCTTGTCGTTGTCGTATGCTGCTATGTTATGGCAGTGTTCGCAGGAGACGAGCATCGTCGAGAGTATCCAGGACGAAGAAGAAATGGGGTTTTACCACAAAACTTTGATGAAACAAATTTATTGTCACATCTTGCAATAATTTCAAAGTGAGAGCAAAGGAAACGATTAAACAAGAGCAATTTCGCACAGGGAAACCGAAACGAGAGGAAAGGATGTAAAAGAGAATTGCTAAATACAATTTCGGGCAGGAGATTTGTTGTGATGACTTTGAAATCCTTTCGTCATCGTCCTCCTTATAAATTGTTCTTTACCTCTGGAGCCACAAGTACAGAGATGCAGACTCTCAGAAATGTCTCGTGTATTTGCTAGCGACTAAGCTACGAAACAAATAGAAATTATTCAGCTGTGATGGATGAGTTCGACAGTGTACCCACATAAATCCCATTTAATTCATACCGTACATTTCCTTGAGATTACACAGAACGTAATGAATATAATAACTTTCATTTGAGCATGCTTTCACCCTTTCAATAAATAAATGCACGACATAAAATTTCCATATCACGGGAAATGATTGACAATTCTCATTTGTAATTTTGTGATCGAGCCTCGGCTCAGAGTTGAGAGTTAGGCTCTGCACTCGATGTTTGAACCTCTAAAACAAGTTACAAAGCTGGTACGGTTCGAGACGATACAGCACAATCGCGCCTCCCATTGCTCATTTGCTCGCACTTTAAATTTCTGTTTGATTCGTGCCTGAATCGAGCAACAATGAGCACGGGGCATCTAATTCAATAACACGAATTCCCAGTGACAATATTGGACAATTCACTTTCCTCTGAACAAGTTCAACTTGTTACTTTTTCCGTTCGTTTCGCTTCCCACTTTCCTTTTACTACCACTGACACAATGAGCGAGCATCAGCAAGCCACAGAAGACTCGTTTTGTGAAGATTCCTTTTGTCATTTGTCTGCTCATACCTACAAGATTAGGGTAACGTACCTCGCTCATAATACGATTGCACTTGTAACGCGTAACAACAATTTCTACTTAACCCTTTCACAATTGCCCAAACTTCCCCCACGTTCTCCTTCCGCCACTAAACACTTGTGTGTCCTGTGCTGTGGAAGTGAAAACTCGACTCATTTATTTTTTTTCTCAATTCCCATTATTCGATTTTAACGAATTCTACACAATCATTACAACTTGAATTCTGAAGTGCTTGCGCTCTTTATTCAATTACACGAGCAAAGGCAAGATACAGGTTGAGACCAGGTCTATTTTTAAAATTGAATTTGGATGCTAGCAGAAGGAAGAGGTGAAAGATTGGTAGCTGCAGTTTTAGGGATCGTAGCAGCCAGATTGTTGTCGCTTTTTTGTGATCAGCGTAATATTTTATTCACATTGAAACAGAAAGTCCATCACAGAGCCAAGAAATACTAGGCGTTTGATGATGGCAAGAATAAAGTCTGGGAATAGTTTGGAAAGTAATAACATACGATTTTTCGAGGATCTGTGTTTCTGCAGGCTAAACAGAACAAAATAATAACGGAGTGAAAGTGAGGCGAATAAAACATCTTGACAGGCGAGTGTGTGTGGAATAATTCCAATAAAATAAGTCACTGGAAAGTCAAACTGTAAATACACAATGTAGACGATGATGCACTGCGTCTGAATGGAATCACTGAATATGTTGTTATTATCATGATCATTACATATGTATTTTGTGGTCAACGGGGTCATGTATAATGCAGGAGATTACCCTTTCCAATGTCCTTTTTCCATTTCCATTCCGCGACTGGCAGAGTGGATTTCGGGAAAAGAGTTCTCGAGCGGGGAATAAATGGAATTTATGTGTGGCGAGGAATTTCTTTGCCGTAACAAAGTATTATTGCGCCATGAATGGTGAGATATTTGAGTCTCCAGTGGGAGTGGAATGATAGAAACTGGGTAATCCGAAAAGTATTGCCTGGCAGAAGAATAAGACCCAAAGTCAATAATAGAAGACGACCCGCACTTGCGGGTATTTGATACGAGACACTTGATGCACCGCCGCGGCAGAGGGCAGCGCGCAAGGAGGGATGGATGGGACGAATAAAATTGTAAAAGGAGTGCGGAAGAGCCCGAGTCGAGTGGGGTCTGCACAATGATGATGATGGTGCAGTGGTCTTTCTCTCAAGTTTAAGTATGTATGCAGGACGGATAAATTGGCAATAGAAGAGGATACTCTCGATCAGTTTGTGTGTGGTGGCTCACGAAATCAAAATGGGTGAAAGGTAAGACTTGTTCTTCTTTATCCCGGAGAAAGCAAGTGGAAATAATGCACAGTGGGTCCATAAATAAAAGAAAAAGGCTCATTTTTTTACGTTTTATTCTTTATTTTTCGCGTCTGAACAACACGATGTAAAAGTAGCCCAAAACAGTTCCTGTGGGACTAGTACTCCGCCGCCGAAATTGCCCTTATTTTACACATTTTACGGCTTCGTTTTTCTTAATAAACCGCACATGTTTCTTATTACAATAAAATACAAAGTAAGCCGCAGAATTATTGCGTCATTCACGACTCGACTTTTATCTCGAGTGCCTCGTGAATAATCAATCGAAGGCCGCTGATGAAAATTGCCCAGCTTCCAGTGCCATCATGATCCATACAGCACAGCATTTGTACTCTCCTTTGCTTCAGGGGGATAGTTGGAAAGATGTAACCTGTCACATTCTTTTCATTTTACCGTTTCATACTCCCATCGTGGCTATAGCCTGCTGCGATAAACGATAAAAAGTGGCACGACAAAAAAGTAAAACGAATTAGTAGCACATGCTACCCAAGACGCGCTTGGTAGTTGAAAGGCCAAAGTGATATTGGACGACAGGACGTGAGCGAGTTGAAGTTGGTACACTCCGAGCATCGTAGGGAAGTGCGAAGAATGCCAGAAAATTTGACAGAATGTGTGAGAATAGTTAGGAAGAATCATGATGGAGAACGTAGAGAACAGAAATTGCATTGACGTCAACGAATTTCGTAGCTTTGGTACTTTTTTTTTCAAGCTGCACGTTCTTTGTCTTCTGGTCTAAGAATAACGACGTAGAAAAAGTGGAGCAATGCAATGGAAGCGTGACTCTGACTTGGTAACTTCTATTCTTATTAGACACAATTATTAATGCAGAATTATTTTTATCCGTTTTGTGCCCAAAATAGCTACAATAAAGCAGTTGTTTGACTTTGCGATCTCATAGTTCATAAGTCAACCCACGCTTTCCTCTTCGGATCTCACCTCACATGTAAATAAAACTCCCGCAAGTGTTTCGATAGCTTTGCGCGTTTGGGATTTCAATTTAGTGCAACCCGTTGTAATTGGATACCGAATTTTAAGCTGTCCTGTATTCACGTTTAAGTAGGAATGTAAATCTCATCTATTCAGGAGAAAATGCACTAATTATCATTCCATCGTTGTCATCGTCATCGTTAACTTGGTTCAATTCAACTATAGCGACTATAGATCTTCACTAAGGCACTGGCACAGGAAACACGTAAACGACGGGGAGAATTGTTCTTACATCCGGAGAGCGATGACGACATTGATGTTGAATTTATGGCCTTCAACCACCTCTCCGATTACTTCACAAGAGAGGTTGTTGTGTGTACCCATTAAATTAAGACGGGCATGGCACCGCAAGATGAAAAACAGAGCCCCGCATTTCCTCCTGCTTTTTGGATTCGATACCGATGTTCTTATAAGTTTGGGACACTTTTTGAACGTCGCAAAATGCGGAATGAGCATTACTTCGTATTCTTCAGTCGAAAGACGCATGCAGCTTTCTTGAGACAAGCAATTTTATTGCCTCTGTGAGTTTGGAGAGTGTGTGAATCTGGTGCAAGGTGCTATCAATCGACTTGTGCTATCTACGACTAGAAGCATTTTTTCGGTGTCCTGAGATGTTGGTCACTCATAAAAAGGTAAGGTTGAATGGTAGTTCTTCCAGCCAGGGTAAGTAACTGAGGATCTGGTTGTAGAACTAATTAAGGTGTAATTACGCGGTTAGCCACACGTGGAGTTCTGTCGCAACGACGATTAGCCGATGACTGACACGAAAATGAAAGAATTGAGGTGCTGTAATAAAGGAAAGGAATGAGATTGCAGCGGTGCATTATTCCTAGCCGTATATTACAGTGGCTTACGGTTGTAAGAGCTTAAAAGCACCAGGCATTCTTACTGAGAGCCGCAGCAAGACAAGTTGAAGGGATTTAACACCTTGTAACAATTTCCTACTCATTTAATCTTGCAGATTAAAAGGACACTAAACGGGAATCTCTTGTTGAAGCTGCTTTCCCCCTGATCCGAGTACATACGAACAATGTCAGGCTGGGAAGAACTTCCTCATTTTCTCCCGTGCTTTCTCTTCAGTTGTCAGGTTATTACTTTCACTCCAGCTCATATGTTGCAGGACGCTCGGGTATCCTCATTCATTGCAAGTACCGACCTTACATTATTACCAACTGGAGTTGAGTAACAACTCGTCTTTCTTTCTGGTGCAGAGTGGCTTAGGTCTTGTATGAAATGACGCACAAAAGGCCCTAAGAAAGCTGTTCATTCTTTCGTCCTCTCATTTCATAAGATTACATATCGCATTATGTCGTGCTTTCTCATTCAATCTTTATTGTACACACTTACATTGTACGAGTTCAAAATATCCTTTAAAAGACGCACCAGTCGCCGCTGCTCATGAATGAAGGACACGTAAAATTATCAAGTGGGGAATTTGATAGAGTTCCATTATGAAGAGAAATATTGGCAAAGGTATATAATGACGATGATGAGAAAAGCACCAGCGTCCTGACGTGAGTCTGGGGCTTTGTCCAGAAGTGCAGCCCGGGCTCACTGATGTGAACTACTTTCTGATATTACTTTTTCTTTACTTCCATTTAATCTTTTCCCTCGGTGAAATTAGTCGGGCTCTCAACGGCTCTCAATTATTCAATGAAGACGCGTTCTTGTACATGACGAAAACTTTTCCGTGCAAACCTTTCTGCAAGATCACAAAACTCTGAACGGTGCACCTCCTAACGACTACTTTCGGCGTTAGTTTTACTATTATTGCCTTAGGGCTCATTTAAGAAGATGGTCGGCGCCCATTTCACTTGCGCCCACATCTCAAGTTTTAATCTTCTCTGGGCACGTTTTCACTAATTCAAAGATTTTCTCTGTCTTCTGGGCTGGTGGCTTTTGAGCTCAACTTTCGTTGTGGCGAAGAAATGTAGCCTAAATGCGTCAAGCATCAAGGTGATCGGGGTACTCCGACCGCAAGAAATGTGAAAGTGTGGCAAGAGGGATACAATTCGAGTGTAATGGTAAGTGGTAAACGTCAGTAAACACCAATCGAAATTTCTGGTTTCCAGCTGCTCCTGTTTACTGATTAAATATTCAGGGCAATCTTTGTTTTTGTCAGCTCGCAAGTTTTTTCAATTAATTTTTTGTTTATGCTCAATCAATTTTTAATGATTCTGCGGTTGTTACCCAAAACAGCACAGCAAACTCAAACTGCGTAGTACTCTTTGCTCCTGCAATCCACACGAAAACATGTTGTTGAAACCAGAAAAATACAAAATAATTAACTTGTATACAATTTTTATAAATCACAAACTTTTGCAGTTAATTTTTACGCAAGAATTTGGAGTTGCTTGCAGGGCGCTGAGTCTTTACACAGCATCCTGACCGTGTTAATACCGCGAAGGATGAAGCATATCGGGTACATTTTGCGGGGAGAAAATGAGTGCCTCGAGTTCATAGATTCCGAGGCCACTCAATTTCCCTGCCATGCTCGTCACTTGTTGTCGGGAGGAAACAATTCGACGCACTGAATTTTCAAAATAAATACAGTAATATGTGGCTCGTGATCCATCATTTTAAATGCCAGGCTGTATTGACAAGTTCACGCACAATTCCTTAATACGGCAATAATGGGGTTGAAAGTGAGCAGCAAAGTTCATCAGCTCCAACTGCGGCTCTCCCTCGCACATTCTGCCCTGCTGTTCGTCAGACTAAAACACACTTCACCGTGTCTATTTCGGTTCGGGAAGCTGTTGCTGCTGCGGTTTGCAGGACCTACTAATTACGAATTGCTAAAAAGGAGTACTGCAAGCCGTGTTTCAGTGGAAGTGGTGCACAAAAACAAGTACTCGATCATTAGGATTTGAATCTCCTGTCACTCCTCACTCGATATCATCATTTTCCGTAATCTTCACGAATCGCTGCTTCCCTCATCATTCTGCATTCATCGCCGCGGTGCCTTGCTTGTAATTCTATTATTTTCATGTGCGAGTGCTGATTTCCGCAAGGCAGGAGGCAGAACAATATTCCATTCTTGTAATTGTTGAAGTGCTACTTTTCTTAAAGATTTTGTGACTGCACGGCTACTCGCCTAAGTATTCGCTGATATTTTAATTTATTCTGCCGCAGTGTTGGTCCCACTTACCAGGAATCTCGAGGCAGGAGCTTCGTCGTGTCTCTGCGCTGCCACTGAACCCTTTGACGTAAATCGGTCTTATCCCTTTTCAAGTCGTGAATTCGGTAGCATCGCCCCAACAATGCCGCGTCTGACGAATGTAGTTAGCATCTGAGCAGTGACAATGACTTTGTGCTTCAACAATGGAGTGCTGGTCTTTGATGCAGGGAGAAGCGCACGGTTAATTTATAAAAGAAGACGTTAAGTGAATTTGAACCGTTGTTGAGTTTGTAGCTTACTCCCTGATAAAATTGTGCTGATGTCACGTTTTCTTCTTTTCACCAAATCGGCATTTCATATTTGATACGCGGCCTGCGAGACCGGCATTTCTGCTACTGATTTGGTTTCACATAGTTAAGGATTATATTACACAACGCGATTGTCCCGATGCGCATTGAGACATTGCCCGTTCTCGGCTGGGACATGATAGCGTTAAGCTCGTGTGACAATGCAGAACTACATTGCATTATTCGGTGTCATGTTCACCAGAGGCATTGGACAGTTGGAACTGGTACTTGTGTGCTACTCATCATGTATATTGAAGACTTTGAGCTCTGCGCTGCCTTGTGGCCCTTTTCAATCCGGCAGACTGCCTTAATACCATCTTTTCTTTCTCTTTCTCTTTTATAAATAATTCCAGCCGACCGACTTCAATCTCAATTGTAATCAAATCATCTTCTCTCTCGGCGTAATCTTCACCAGTTGAATAATAAAATCCTCATTTTCACCGCGCTACGCACATCAAGAATAAATTCCTTCCTTTCTTCTCCCACTTGTGGCATTGTACCATTTTTGAGCATTGTACTTTCATTGTTCCTGCACCCCGAAATTCTGATTTCTCATCATCAGCATTACTGCATTGCCGCCTCACATCGAATTCATGGTCCTCGTCACCATTCTCAGCGCTCATCGTGTACACTCCAACTCGAACAATGTGTGACTCAGCGAACAATTGAATTCAATTCGGCTGCGACACAATGACGGACTACTACAACAAACTACCCGCTTGTAATTCCCACTATCACTCCTAATCGAGCACACGCACGACATGCAATGCAACTCACCTTGTCTAAATTTGGAGTCATGGATATGTCAATTATTCATAATTT
The DNA here is from genome assembly GCA_009869945.1 of Mesaphorura yosii. NCBI lineage: Eukaryota > Metazoa > Arthropoda > Collembola > Poduromorpha > Tullbergiidae > Mesaphorura > Mesaphorura yosii. The sequence continues at coordinate 200,310 of WIXG01000076.1, forward strand.
ACGATTCCAATCTTCTCAACTGTACTCTATATTTTTGCGGTCACCTACGAAGGCAAAGCATTTGTGCATCCGAATTCCCCCATTTGACTAGGTTTCCATTCCATCGTCCTGGGCGGAAGGTAAATAAGAGGCGATGGCTCAGTTGAGAAAGGGCATAAACTGTCACAGAAGAAGTAACTGAATGGGAGTGCAGGTTTGATTGATCTGCCATGTGGAAACATTCTGTTTCTCCTTGCTACTTTATCCAAGTTTCCGTTCTCCCCACAACAGCATGCTGGGAATCGTATCTGTGTTTATTGCTTGCCACTTTTTGTTGCTTCTGCCAAGCGAACTCTGCTAAGATGCTCAGCGGGCTTCTCGAAGGGTCAGAATGCAATTTCAGTGAAGGTTGCCAATTTCTGGACATGCATCCGAAACTGAGAGACGACACAGAAGTATCTTTCCTAGCCATTTCCGTTCCTGAGGATTGAATTAAGCGATATGGGATGCAGATAACACATAATGAAATTAAATCGCATGCAAATGTGACGACGAACAGGATGACGATGATAAATTGTGCATTATCGAATGAGCTGATGTACTCACGTTTAACCTTGTCAATCATTCGCAAGCTAGGGGATCTGTTCGAACGAGGAGCGTACGTAACGTGCTTGGTTGTTGATACTCGCGAACTGACGATGACTCAATCCGAGTCAGATCCTCACCGATTTCAGTTTAATTCACTGCACTGCATGCGTGTGGATGTGAGCTGGCTTTGTAGTTGTACTCGGGATGCTGTGACGAAGTTCTCATTCAACTTTTACAAAGCATACACACAGCACACAGCAACTTCTCTGTACAATGATTTCAATACAAAATAGAAAATATCTTTTGGCTTTAAGCCCATTCTCAAAAGTTTTAAAGTCTTTTTCAATTTAAATCCAACTTGATTGACTTTTTTCACAGTGTTTTCCTGAATGCTGTGCTTTTTTGTCGCATTTCTCCGTCTTTTATTCTTTGTCAATGCGAAATTAAAAACTCATGCTGAATCCAACCCGTCTTTCTATTGCTTGCAGATTGAGCTGCGCTTGGTAATCTAGGGAAACGTTTCCAATGCCAAAGCCAGGACGACATCTGTACACAGAAGACGTTCAGGTAATTGTTTGGTGTCGACTTATACGCAATTCAGTCAGTGCAATTCAATTTTGCAGCAATTGTTGCATTCGCGTTGCTCCGTAGACGAGACGAGTTCAGTACAGACGAGTTAAATGAACTCGGCAGAATTCTGTTGACCAAGTCAGTAACAATGACTCTTTTGTGACGCGAATGACAAAAATAATGATGGTGGTTAGTGGCGAGATTTATAATGAGGTTCACGCAGCACCGAGCACTAAAAACCAAGCGTACACAAGGGTGCTTGTCTGCACATCGCCAGATTCGATAACAAGATGAGACCAGCCTTTTTGTTCCTCGTCAGCGGTTTTGTAAATGGGATTTAGGAATGGGAACGTTTTTGCGAAAATACAAACTCCGATTTACACGGAGACCGAGAATGCAATGCTCACTTTTCGTCACAATACTTGAGAATTGTGATAATGCATTGTACAAGTCATTCACAGGACAACTCATGAGAACCGTGGATATGAAATGCTGCCACCTCAAACTGAACATTTCGCCTTTGTGCATTTCATGTTATTCACACTGCGAAGGTGAAGACTTCCTGTACAAATGGTTATCTGCTGTTGCGGGTTGTGCAGGAATTCAAAGAACAAGAAAGCCGCCTTTGTTTAACGAACTTTGTGAAATCATAATGCAGATGATCCGCCTGGTCATAATGAAGTTATGTGTGTCTTAACTTTGTTGTGTGCAACCCAAAGATTGATTTCCTGCGACACTACATTAAAATTCGGTTCCCAGCCGCTGATGGAGTTTCCTTTGTGTGCCTGTCTGTCTCATGATAGAATAGATAGAACTGACTCGAGGAAGTGAGTTCGGTGCTAATGGTGAAGGTTCAAAATTGAATAAAAGTGCGAAGAATGTTTGCATACGGTGACGAGTGGCAGAAAGTACACAACGCAATTTAACAGAAAAAATTGTATTTGGAGAATAAAATGAGGAAGCATGGCGTGGAGTGGAGAGAGGCGAGAGTTTCTTGCATTATTATGGCTAACTTTATTATTATGCAAAATCGCTAAATAAGGCCCGCATTCCCAGCAAAACGTGGTCGGGTTCAGCCCTTCAGTTCAACAGTTTCTCTTCTGGCACAGCAAGCCAAGTGGCAGGACCGGGCGCTGACGGAGAGTGAGAACGCAGACACTTTAGCGTGTAGGCCGCAGCAACACTGCTTTCGCATTATCATTTGTTGTGTGTTGGCTGTTGGGTGAGAGAGGAGGACATTATTGAAGGATAGAAAAGAAGTTGGAATGATTAATGACTTGCAACATTACCGAAATTCTATTGACAAACATTTTACTTGGTTGCACCCATCATTCCATGACATTATTATCATTTGGCCTGTTGGAAGCAGAAAAACACCCTGATTTGAATGAGGGACGCACAAAACATGCTCTGCGCGTCTGTTCCTATCCTGCAGTCACCTAATTAATGTAATGGCATTAACAATATTACATTCCACTTACTTGGTATAATGATTGTATAAATCGCAGAAGAATGTGAACAGTAACCAGACTCGGATTCTTGATAATCTTTTGTCGTATATTTTGCATTATTATTCCGAGATTCTTTTCTATTTTAATTTCATTGTCCGAGATACGACTAATAAAATACTGCGATGCAAGATGACATCTTCACTGTCGTACATTTTTTTCACTCTGTGAATGCATTCGAACCCACTGAAATACCTGCCATCGGAATTTAGACGCATATTGTAAATTTTTAAGTGTGCCTTGCTTGTTTGTGTGGCTTCCAGAATCCTGTCATTAATCGCGTAAGCTATTGCATTATTGGCTCATCAATAATTTTCGACCAAAATTATTTCTCTTGTTCAAAAATAATACTTAACCTTTCCATGAAAAGTTCAAAGTGAAATTGATTTCTATAGGTAGAACGAAATTGAGTCTATTAATTGGTATGAACTTACATACAGACATGGATTGCCAGTCCTGGCGAACATAATAAATGGTATTTCAAAAGGTATGTGAAAGAACGAATGACAAATTTGACTCTGAAATCGCAAACTCCAAGCAGGGGTATTTCAGTTCCTGTTTTATTCTAATTAGTTATGGCGTGAGCGGGACGTGCGAGCATCATTTGATGAAAAGAGTTCCATTTACGTTGCTGATTATGCTTTATTAATTTGATAATATTTCATTTAATTTTTAAGAAGACAAGGCATTAACTATTATCAGTGAACAAATTGACGGGTAAAAGTAAGAGGAACTTGGAGTGAGCGCTCCAAGAGAAATGAATGATCAAAAGACTCTTGTCTTCCTTCATGCGGCCCACACTGGCATAGAGTTAGAAGACTTGCGGGAAGTAAAGTATTTATTAGCGTGAAGGACTTTTCGGTCTGATTCGCGCTCTCTTTCTCTTTCACTGTCACTTCAATTAAGCAAGATGCGCATTCTGTAGGAACGAGATCAATTATCGTGTCCTCTTCTCGTGGGATGGTTCATTAATGCCTTGCTCACACATTATTCGCATTTAGTGCCTGAATCTGCTCTACTACATATTAAAAGGTGCGATCTTGACTGAGTGTTTGCCAAGTTTTCGATTGCTGTCTGGACGTCAATTGAGTCACGAAGTCTTTATTTCCTTTGATCTTTATTTGCTTAAAATAAGAACAGTCATCTCATTAGACGACGCAATAATTACAAAAGAACTCAAAATAGTCTTCCAGTGAATTTCCAGTTTTCGTCAGGAATTTAGAGTTTGACATTTCTATTGCTTTCCGAATAACCCACACCTCTTCGGCAAATCCGGCTAGTCGATTTGTAAGTCCTACTCAGCACAAATAAATGCCCAATGTGAAAGGGTTGCCTTTTGTCTAAAATTCAGCAGAAGTTTCTAAACAGAAAAATTGAAAACCTGTTCAAGCACAACGTGGACATGGACAAGTTTTAAACTAGTTCTCTGCGTCCTTTTTTAAGCTTCTTCAAAAAATTTTAATACAGCGACCTCGGAGCAATTCAGACCATTGAATTGAGGCAAAGCTGCTTTTGTTTCATTCAAGCCTGAGCTAGTCACTGAGCTGAAGTGAAGCGTTTCTCCACTTTAGTGAGTGGACGATTTCTTAGAATTACGCACCAATTAAAGTCCCAAACATTTCTAAGAAGCTGTCCTCAGCAAGAGCTAGTTTGTGCAAGTGAAGCTTCGTATGGTATTCTTACTGAGAACTGTGCCAAAACCGTCTTAAATCAATTTGCCGACAAATCTAGAATACCTCGATCGGAATTGCATTGGGATTTGAAGCCGAGTTACGTTTTATTGTCGAGTAAGGTCAACCAACAAAAAAATGAAGATTTAAACAATCTGCGTTGCCCTGCACAGTCTAGCTTTAGTGCTCCATTCTTTTTCTAGCCAAGAAACGATCTGTCTGTTCTGTTCTCTCTTGGTTGTGTCCTTACACCTTGCTACAGTCTACACAATACTGTGAACAGCTAAACTGTTCGGTTAGCCAAAGCTAAAATGAAAATAGAAGACGAGTAGAAATAAATAAATAACACCCTTGAGAGGTTTAGGAGTTCGCAGAGCAAAGTGAGCAAAATCCATAAAAGAAATAACGCTCCGGTACGAGACTCTGCTCCGCAAAATGTTCTGCTACATTGAAGCGAGGGAATTCAAGGTAAAGGTGGCTTGGAAGCACCTCTGCGGAAAAATAGAACGCAAGTACGAATTTCTTGGCATTTCATAATGCCTTGGATCCATTTTATATCCCTCGAGCGGCTAATATTGCTCAGAGGACCACGGAAAAAGAAAAGGTGGTTTTCATGGGAATGCGGAATTCATTCAGCACACAGCGCATTCACCAAATGTCATGGATTTATTTGCTGGGATCGTTTTGGGTTATTTTATATGAAATATTGAAAGATTTATCAACCCTTTCTTTTTGATAGTTCCATTAGCCTTATTGGAAATATAGAATAAGGCCCCGTTCTCTCAAAGTGTATGGGCAGGCCTCAGTTGAGTACGCAATACTTCATGCTTAATGTCTTGGAGAATCGGACCATGCACGAGTCGGGCGACCTCTGACTTCGAATCGTAGCTTGGCGAGAGTTGGGCCAATTTTAAGCAAAAGCCCGCTTCTTAACTATGAACGCTGCGAAAGACACTCAAAAACTCGACACGGACAAAACGGAACATTTGGGAGAAAGAGGACAATGATACTTTTGTTTGTGTGCCACGAATCTAAGCTCCGAATTAATTAAAATCCAACTCTGGAAAAATACAATTCGAAGGGACGACGTTGGAACAAGAGAAATTATCCGATGTGCTGTAGTGGATTGCCTCATGATAATGCTGATTGCAGTCGCTTGAACATGATTCGAACCATAGATTAGGGAGGACACTTGAAATGTGAAATGTGAATGGCACTATCGATCATCGCTGTGGTGAAGTGCACCCGAAACGTAGTCACACGGCTCATGAAGGCAAAACTTAATGTGATTGGGATTACGCATTCGTTTTTAGTTGGGTGTCATTGTTCTGTACAATGCGCTCAGGATCTGCCATTCCATTTCTGCCTTCAGTTTTCATTTTACCCGTGAGAAGCAAAAATCGAACTCTTGCCAAAGCAAGAACGCACAAAGTTACAGTCTTGAGTGTTTCGTTTCAGTCCGAACCGAAACGCGTGGAATTACAATGAAGGAAGACGCACACAAACAACGTAGAAGACTGCGAGAGACGGGAGGAGGATGGATGACGACGTTGAAAGATAGGATGAAGAAGAACGACGACGCGAGAGCAGGAACAAGGAGTTTATGATGTCAGTACGCAATAATAAAGCGAGCACGAGGCTGAGAGCGAGATCAATTTTCTTGAGAATAAGTTTAATCAATACAAAAAGAAGTCTTTTTTCTTTATTTTTTTAATTTCACTTTTTGTTGAGACGGAACGGGATAAAAATAGATTAATTCTGCGCTGTGCGAGTGTGCACGGAGCAGGAAGATGCAATTTGAACTTGTGTTTCATTCCGTGAGCCGCAGAACACGCCATTATTATGGCAGAACAGATACGTTGACAGCCAAAACTGCTGTTCCTCCATTCTAGTCGAGAGCCGTTCCGCTGAAAATATGTCTCGTGTGACTCGCGAGTATAAATCTTGAAATGTATAATAAAGAGAATTTCTTTTCTCGTCTTTTCGGGAATGAATTGGGTGTTGACATATAAAGATGCGTGAATTGACAAGAATAAGCTTCTTTCCAACAAGTCTGTGAGTTTCATTCCGTGTGCATATGAAGGAATATTTACTCAATAATAAGAATAATGCAATAATTGCCTTCTCTTTATTGCCATGCCTTCGTACGCGTGCAGGACGCGAGGAGAGAAGCATTGCTGCGTCTCTTGCCAAGCCGAAAAGGGGCCATGGACAAATGTTTCTCATGGTACAAAACTCCAAAATCAATCTACTCCATTACTATGATTTCAAAGTTCGAATTGTACCACAAATGTGTTGATGCACAGACGACGAAAGCAGCAGGTGAAAGTGACCAATTACGAGGCTCCCTGCCAGGAAGAACAGGTTGCATTGTTCTCGAAAGCACGAGTCGGCAGGTTGAACTGCAGTGGGAAGGCAGAGAGAATTCGTTGTAGGTGTGTTCCATTGTGTGAAAATGAGAAGATTGTTGTTTGGTTGGTTGGTTCGCCTCCACATAAGACATTCGGCTTGTTCTCGCACACAATAGAAAGAGACAGCACCAAATTCTGCTGACTTCACTGCGATGCGTGTTGGTGCGATGGGGCACGAATTGCGCAGTGGAGATGCTTCCAAGAACTCGGTTTAATAAACTGTCTTTCCATTGTTCGGGATGCTGCGTTTGGTGCTGTGCGTTCGCAGAAAGATGTGGCGCATTGAAGCCAAGCACAATGGGCTATTGTCTTTTTTGTATTGTGTTGGATGAGGAAGTTAAAGGCTGGACAGATTGGAAGAGAGGAAGACATTGGCTGAAGTGGAGTCAGGCCGGCAGCATTGGTTGTTTCGGACGAGGAATGCCAGCCTGCTCTAAAACACCCCTTCCGCATCTTCCACAGCACACTTCATCTTCATCATCGGGCTCTATTCTTCTTCCATACACGAAGTTCTCGTGTTTCTTTATTCTAAGCAGTGAACAAGGCACACGGGATAAAGTACGGCTCCGTTCTGCGAGGCATTGCGCTGGTTGCGCGGACACAGATCTCTTTATCATTCTATATTTGATTTCAGTCACACGGATTGTTCTCTCACGGCATCCTGCGCCTCGCCTCATATTTACTTTCGAAGATTCCTTCGATCTTACAACATCTCTCGTCTCACGGGCTGCCGCAACGGCGCGATTCAGCTGAATTACGACTGTCGCACAGCGACTCTGAACGTGAACTCAGAATTAATTACAACAGCAAGTCAACACTGTCCGCCTGAGTCCAAGTCTCACTGGCGGCGAAACGTTTTGAAGGTTAACTAACAAAAATGTGCTTCGCACAATCAATTAAGTGCAAATCCCAGTGCAATACAAATGAACAATTGCATTATTGAGTTGCAGCCACAATCAGGCGAAGAAGCTTTAAATCTGACGATCTCGAAGTACGAAAGGACAATTTTCATATACGCATTGAACGAAAGTAGCATAAAGTTACCACCATATTGATCAGAAAGCGACACAATCAGTGAAAACAGCAATAGTACAACACCAAAACACGTGCAGAGAGTAGAAATCGTAAAACAAGCTTCAGACCGTTTACAAGTCTCTCATTGAGCGTGGTCTGGCATCTTTTAAAAAACATGACCCAAAACTCTTGTTATTCAGGCAGCAGCTGTGTTGGTGACTTGTGAGAATTTTGGGAATTGCGGTGGTAAATATTCTCAAGACGGCAACAAAAGTTTTTTACTTATTCTCTGGAATGATCATTTAGGGCCAAACCGAAACAGGATCATGCACACTGTGCTTCACTGGAGAATTGACTGTTTGACTCATTTCCATCTTTTAAAGTTTTGTCTTGGGGTGTAGCGTGCTCCGTGCGACTGCAAAGGTTAAAAGACTTTCTCATCCACACTTTCACGCGAGAGTGGTTTTCCCGATCTTGAGACAACAGAAATGAACAATATATTCCAGTAAAACTTCATTTTGTTTCTGATATAGTTTGAGTGTTGAACGAGGTTGAATCCTGGCTAATTAAGCGCGCTGAGGTCTTGCACCTTCCACAACTCTCGAAAATGTGTTAATAATGTGAGGAACTTGAGCAAGAATTCAACTTTCGTCCTGAACATTACGTGACGAAGTCTCATTCAACAGCGGTGGGCGAAATTCGAAGATTAATAAAAGGTAATTTGCACCTTTTTTACTTCTGTTTGTAAACGTTATGCTGTAGAATTGCCCTATGTTTAAAACGAGTCTTCCTGGATTCTTGCTGCTTTTCTTTGAGCGTCATTTGTTTAGGAAAATGCACTCAGAATTCGGCCTGAAATGAGTAAAGAACAAAATGCGTCGTTTTGCTTTGAGCTTACGCTGCAGAAATTAAATGACACGCAATACAGCGGGGGTTTATGGAGAGTGCTGCGCTATTGTAGAGATTGTTGTAAATGGATCGGCGGCGAAGATCAGAGAAGAAGACCAGAAGCGAGCGTTCACAATTATCGGCTCCTCTTTCTCTTTCCGAATAGAATAGACTAATAGCATGTCTATTTACACTACAACAACAGCAGTTTTTTGACTTGTTTTGTTTGAATAGCAAAAAGAACGGACAGGAAAAACAGGACGAGGAGGAATTATTCGGAAGATGCAAATGGAATGAGCGGTTAGACGAATAAAGAGAAAAGATCATAGACAGATTCACTGGAGTCTAATTTTAACTCGCTCTAACGCTTTGTTGCTGAAAGCGCTTCTTCCTGAAGCTGATTGATTTTGTACAAGTAAAATAAATGTGCAAAACAATTTCGTAAAAAGTAACTTGAAGGGCATTGAATCCCGTTTTGAGGAAAATTAAGTGCGCAATAAAGCATTAAAATAGGACAGGAAACAGCGTACTGGCTCCTTCGTCATTTGGATTACTCAAAATATGTCTAGTTTCAAAGTAGTACGCAGGCAGAAGGAAATGCTCCGCCTGATTGTAATTTCTGGTCCTTCATTGTTGTTGAGTGTACAAAAGATTTCTTTTTTTGTCTCAAGGCACCGGAGCACAATCCTTTATCTGGCACATGTGTCTAGTGTCTGGTTCTTTTTCTTGGCCATCTTCTCTTCTCGTTTCATCTGCAGCCTGTTTGACGTGCCGAACAACAGTGAATGCGCTGTTTCATGGCATTTAGAACAAGTTAGTAAACAGTTAAACAAAAGCGTGAAACAAAACAAACCAGATTCGAAATGAATTGAATCAAAGAGGCCAGTTTAAATGGAATTGTATTCAAAGTCCGTGTCAGACTATATTTAGGCGAAGTCGCACCCTTCGCTTGCCGCCTTGCCTTGTGTGGCTCTTCATGCTTTTGCTGTGCTGTAAGATAAAAGTCACATTTTAGACAGAGATTCATTAAGTTTGATGCAACATTGTTGCCTCCTTTGAAAGTACATTTATGAAAGCACATAATGCGTGTATAATTTGCACTCCTTTGAACAATTAACTCTTTTATCCTCGCTGCGTTCGCTAGTCTTGTGTCTTTCAAGGCAGAGCAGGCGCGAAACTAGGACAATCATTTGATGTGAGGACAATGTGGCCTAATAATGTAGGTACACAATGCACTGCTTGCACAAGACAAGAATAAAAGATTTTAATTCAGCGACGCTCCTTGTTCTCGCTGACTGGGAGTTCCTCGTGCTTCCTATTAGACAAATTAATTCAAAGGCGTTGTTTCTCGCCGTCTTTTCGATTCTTTCATCATCCGATCGCTTTCGATGACGAAGACGGAGGAGGGAGGTGGCAGAGAAAGAATTACCTAGCCTTCGAATACTTTCGTTGTCCTCTGTGCAGGTGACACTGACGACAAGGCGTGAGTTCGAAAAGTAGTGCAACTGATTTGGCAACTCGGAAGGTCATTCATTACAGGCGTTGAGCCGAACTTGCTAAAAAGATGACATCGAGGTAGAATTGTAACATAAATCTTGAAAAGAGCATTCCTTGGTTTTACTTGCTGTTTATATATGCGCTACGCTGTGACGCTGTGGAAAGGGGGATCTCTTGCATGCACAATAAAATACGTATTTGGGCTGTACCTTGTTGATTGTAATGGCAAGCAGATGTGGTCCGAGAAAGAGCCCTTTCCTACTACGCGAGCTGTGCGTTTGTTGTCCCTCTCATTTTAAAGTTTTTAGAAAACTCCGAAATTGAGATCGAGACTGTGCATTTCTGTCTGTTGTACTGTTGTAATTCTAAACTAGATGGCAAATAGCTGGAATAATGGTGCGATAAAGGCTTGAGATTGTTAAAAGAATGAAAATTGGACATTACTCACGTTTATCTGGGCGTGAAATGAATGAATAAGGAATTAGTCGCAAGCGCGACACATTCACAGAACTTCTAAACTTAAATATGTGATCTACGGCACGGTACTCCAGGTTCAGATTATATATTCCGCATTGTTCCAGGGTCCTAAAAAGGCAATTGAATCCCTATGCTTGAGTTTCAGGATCGAGAGGAAGTGAGTTGTAAATGCAAAATCTCCCAGAAAGAAAGAGTCTGGTAATTAATACGAACTTGGTGAGAGAGAAGGAAAACAAAGAACGTCTTATTTTTGTTGGAAGGGTCTCCCACGCATTGCAGGCAGTTAAAGGACCCGATGACGATAATATGACGATGATGAAGTCTCAGAGACCTTTTCAGGGCGTGGGATGCGAGTTTTGCCCTTTTTGTTTCTCGAAACAAAAGAACCAAATCAGGGCCTGCTGTGCATATGTGCAACAAAGATTTTTTAAACCGTTTATTAACGCACATTTTAACGTTACTGCCGGAGGAGAAAACTCGAGAATTTCACAAACAAATGCTTCTGGAGAATGTTGAACGAATTTCTGTCTAACCTCGACAATTTTGTAGAAGTTAAAAAATATGCTCGCCAACTTCGAATCGTACATGAGACCTAGACCCGTTTTGAACCGTCGTATGTTTGTGTGACACGTTGATCTCAAGAAATGACTCCGGGCTCCCCGGCCTCTTGTCGCAGTAGCTACTCCAATTTTAGGGAAGACAAAAAGGTCTCCAACAGTGAGAAAATAAGATTCGAGACCCGATTGCCTTACTTTGTCTCAAACTACAATCATATGTGTCAAATTTCACTTTTGCATTGTAGTTCGAGTCGCCTTTCTTTCCTTTCCCCCCGCTTCGATGCAGAATCTTTCCAGATGGGCCCAATCACCCAAAGGACCTTTTCATTGCCTCACTGCGACTTAATTACGTCCTTACTCAACCATTTCCGAACCAGTCCGCACATTAACGTACTGTGCTGTGAACACGAACCAACAAGGTCAGCCAAAAATCAAGAGTTTTGCTGTTCTTTTAATTCTAGAACTTCTACAAAGGCCGAAGACAAGACACCGACCCTCGCCGTCATCCGGGTTCCGGATATGAGGCGAGGCGAAATCGAGTGCTAGGCAGCTTGAAACCGACGGATTAGCGTCACTGAAAACTCTCCCTTTTGTTTCACCATTTGCACTTACATGCATTCAAATCATCCGATTAGCATCTTGTGCCGCATGTCGGCGCCAACTGGAATCTGTACGGAAATCTTGACGAAGACGCGGTCGTATAATGAATCCACGCTCAAATCAATTTGTGTATTTTGATGGCGACGCATATTCCTCAGTTATGTACGTATTATTCAGCCGCACAACGGAAAAAATTATTGGCTTCCGAGTAAACATTTGATTAGATCATTAAACCAGCTGAGACACGGACATAAATATGCGAATCGACGTTGGGCAAACTTGGCCGAGTTTATTGTGTTGTTACTACCCATTCGATTTGTCGTGGTTGCGACCCAACTGCCGGTGGTCTAGACTTGGATAATATTTACACTAAAATTTTAAATTCATCACATTCGTCGACAAATACCCCTTCAGAAATTTCGACGCGGTGAGGGAATATTTTAGAGCCTGTGTCTCTGCATTATAATAATAATGCATGCAAAATTGACTGTGAGTAATATATTTTGTAAGTAGTGACAAAATAAACTTATTATACTCACTATTAGAGGGCCTACACGGATTTGTCATTCATGTGCGCGGAATACGGCGGACGAGGACGGGGACCCGGCCGCTGCTGTTCCATTATGTGTGTGCATATTTTATTCTGAAACCTCACCAAATAACTCACCGCTAACTACGCCACTTACTTGTGCGCACAGACGCGAGCTGATGTTTATTTTTTGTATTTTATTCAAAGTGTAGGTATAATGGGTGTGTTTTTATTGTACTTTATAGCGTGTATCTCGAGATCTCGCCTTCTTTGCTTTGAACCAGCCACAGCATGCAGTAACGAAACGCAGAGACAAGGCAACGCAGACGAGAGCGAACAATCCCGAGCCGGGAAAAGAGGTCTCTCTTATTTATTTCTCCGGTTAAAACTGATGAGGTTCCAAATGACAGGTTGAGGGAGCTGAGAAAGAAAAAAACTGAAATTTGTTCTCATCATAAGAGCCAACCACCCAGAAGCTAAATTATTACTCGCTTAACTTGGCCGTTGCTTGTATTCCAATTTCTGAAACTCGCGAGCAATGTTTTAATGAAAGACACAAATTAAAGTTCTTTGTCATCTTTCTCCTTTACTACGACACTTGCTCCGTGCATTCCAGCCGTCTTATTACGCAAATTGAGACTCGGTTCCAAGTCCCGGCTGCAGGAGTATTAATCAGGTACATAAATTAGTTGTATTGCTCATTCTGGTGCTGAGAGTGAATTTGCCAAGAACTTAATCTATCACAGACGCGGTACAATTGCAATCCAATCTTCTTATGAATAAGGCGTGAGTCCATCAGACGACCGAATTAGGTTTCATGTATCAACTTAATCTGTTCTCTGTCTATTTGTTGGCACTTACTCATATAACGGACCTACTCGTTCAAGAATCCAATTTTAATTGGTAGAGCAAATCTCTTGTATTCGAGTCGTGACACTCCGGCGTAATGAGTCTGCGGAGTCAGAAAGTATAGGCAAATTGACATTCGAACTGACCTTTCGCTTGAGTGCTGCGTTCTCGAAGATATTGTATGCAGTACAAAAGAGTAGCACCAACAAGGCACCTATCTAACTGCAAAGTGGAAAGAAATGTTAATTTTTTATGGTATTGCTCAATTTTATTATTTATTTCAAAGTACTGTGAATGATAAGATAATGCTGACACTATAAACGCTGCAGAGAATACACATTGTTGGCAAGCGCTTGGAAGATCACAGTCGAAGTATCCTCGTGACTGTTCTTCCTTCACGTCGTCTTCGTCTGACTCTTTGATGTCGTGGCCTAACCGTCATCATGTCTTGTCTACTCTCTGTTCGCTGTAAATTATTGTTTTTATTTCCATTCGTAACGACGTGTCACTCCCATGATCCTTTGACTCTTGTTTCGCGAGCTGCACGGAAGGCACAGAAAAGCGAGTAGAAACACTTGAGCGAGATAAACGTCAGAGGATGTGTCTTAAGCAGTTTGACACAAACCAGAAATGGAGTCGAGGAACTGAGAACAAATGAAACAATTCATGGGATGGCTTTGGCCACGCTGTCGCTCGCCTTCGTGATTCGAGAATTACGAAATGAGAAAGGTGAAATCTTCCCTTTGAATTGAGAGAAGGATTCAGAGTTTTTATTTCAGGATTTGACTCGTTTTGAAGTATTTTCCGCGCATACGGTTTCTTCATATACGCTGAAACCTCAGACAATGCGTATTGTTTCGACGTCTACTCCCTCGAAAGTACGATTGAACAGACATTTTATCGTTGTGCAAGAGGCCATCAGCCAGCCAGCAGCACTCCGCACCGTGTTTATTTATTCTGATCGCTTTAACAGACTCGCTACAACATTCCCAAGTGCACGCTGTTGTACGAAAGAGCATAATGAATCTCTTCTGCGTCTTGTCTCGTTTTTATTCTTCTGATTTTCTTTTTGTGATTGCTTTGTACAAAAAATCCTGCGCTGCTATGCTGCAAGTTATTTACTTCCAGAAACAAAAAAAATGACTTCTGCGTTATACTTTGTATGCATCCATTCTCTCGATTCGTCCAGTGGCTCTGCACTCTCTTGCCACTCCGTCTGTCTGAGAGGTCAACGTTCTGCAAGGCGCTGTGATGGTTCTGTGTTGTATGATGCGAGCGTGTGTTTCTACGATCCAAGTGATCTGAAGTCGCATCACTTTCATTTGTGGAACGGCTTCTGTCTAATTCTTGTAGCCGAGCGCCAGACTGAGCTCATTGTTTAGCGTCGTTGTTGCCATCAGACCACAATTCCATGCCCGCATAAATCTCGGTCTTTTATTCGCAACAAAAGCCGTAATAATGAGGAAGGTCATTTTTAACACGTCACTTTGATAAATATCAAGACAAACAAACAACACGACTTGGGTCTGCTCAATAACATGTCTTCGTCGAGACAAAAGGTCTTCCTGTGCAATATGACTGGATACATGATTCCGTTCCTATTTGATGTACTGGGGTTAATGCGTGAGGAAATGAGACGGAATGCTCTGAAATATTATTATGGAATATAAAACACTGCAAGAATTATGGCTTTTATTATTGCAGACAGACGTCAAGAGCGTGGGCACGTTGTCTTGGTGCTATTTCCAGTTTACTCTTTTGCTGAAAAGAATAAATAACGCACGAGAAAAATATTTATTGTTTATGGTCTATTGACTCATGAATGATTCTTGCTTTCTCTTCTCATTTCTCTCCTCATTTCTCCTTTGTATCGCGTCAATATATAAACCAATGGCACTTGAGCGCACAAAAGGAAAATAAACCAACCTAAAAAAGTACGAGAATAGAATGAAGGAAACACCACAATTTTTGCGTATTCTTTCCTGGAAGCCGGGTTCATGGTTGTATAGCATTTGACAATCAATTTACTCTGAGCCGCTTTATTCACATTTCCCTCATTATATATTGTTATCCAGCCGACCTTATCCTTGTCCTGCACGCCACGTCTTCATTTGTCTCCTTCCTTCCGCCTTTCACCAGCAGTATAAAAAGAATTTTATTCTTCAAGAGTTTCCTTCCATTGAATGGAGTCGCCTTTTTGTGGCACACAATTCCTACCAACACACATTGTTACCTATGCCCTCGTCGGGAGACAGGGGCAGTGTGAACGTTTCATTGTATCCCAGTGCTAAGTGGTGCATTTCAACTCACAGACGATAATGTGTGTATATCACTTTCTCCGCCATACGTGCCTCCCTAGGCTAAGCTATGCCGTGAAATGTTGTGTCTAGTCTCGGTATCAAACTTTTGCTTTCTGCCCTCTCGTTACACGCAACAATTTATCCACGTTGATAAATAAAACATATCCGGTTTGAATAAAGACCAGGATGAAATGAAGCTCGCTGGCGTACTTTATGATGCTAAACAGGATAAGTCGAACAAGGTTTATTCATCAAACGCTTTCCTGTACGGTCTGGAGACTCATAAATCCTGTATTTCTGTACTACAATATCGATAGTTAATGTCTTAAACTAAATCATAATGATGGCTCCATCTTCCATTCACTAAGACTCTGCTGCACTGCTCGTTAACTTTCGCATTATGCCCACTGTGATGGCTTGCTCTTTTTACGTAGCTACAACTTTCAAAGAGCTGGTTCGAATTTTGGCAACCCACTTTTATTCCTGTGGTTGGACTCTTTTGTTGACAGGAATTTGTTGTAAAATGTTGGCCATAAAAGTGTCGCCTTCATTTTTAAACTGCGTTCCACGCAAAAGTTTGAATTATGACTTGAGCCATGGTCGTGGTCGTGATGCACAGCTCATATCAATTGACCGTTTGCATTTCTGCAATTATATCGCAGACAACAATTTCTTTTTGCGTGACAAATGAGAGCACACGCTTTCAGAGTCGAATTTGTGCCAAAATGGTAATAAAGCAAAGGTGTGCGATGCTCCACAGTCGTGCGGTGTGTATTTGAGTTAGATTGGCTGCTCGATTTAAATTTAGACACTTTTCGTGCTCTCTTTCATCTCAGGGACGCAGACGCCTGTAATTCAGACTCAGACAGTCAGAGCCGTAATTCATTTGGAAAGATTTGTGCTCGATGTGCAGCGAGCAGGCAAGACAAAGGGAAGCGAGACGTAAGAAAGAAAGCAGAATGCAAACAATAAATACAAGGAGACTTTTGTACATTATTTATACAAAAGAAGTGGAAGAAGACAATTTGGCAGCGGGTCAAAAGTTAAGGAGTGCCAATTTGTAGTGTTGCTAGAGAATGCGAGACAGATAAAGGAGAGAAACGACGCGCGGAATATATTATCCCTTTTGTTCCCTCATTGGTTGTTGCTGCACAGTTGAAGAATGTCAGAAGCAACTAATGAGAAGAGATAGAACAATGAGGATGACTCCCACTCGCACTCTGGTCGCATCTCGCTCGTCCTTTTGTTGTTGAGCTCAGTGTTCTCAAAGACCGCATCCGTGGCTTGCATTTTATGCATCGTCTTCCTGGGATGCGGAGACGCTTACCCGACGAGCACGCTCCGCGCTGTGCACGCGAAGACGACTCCATGTTCACAGTCAAGTTGATATATATGTATAGTATCTACTTTGAATATAATCTTTTGAAGCATATTTTAATGGTTATGTGTCTGAGCGAGCATGGAGAATATGATTTCAATATGTTTATTATTATTATTATTACTTCCTCGTTTCATTGCCATCTGTTTTTCAGTTTCAGCTCATTGGAATTGTTTCATATTCATATTTCATAAACACAATTATTATTTAGAAACAGAAACACACCAAGGAAAATGTGCATGGCTGAATAGTGCTAAAATGCATTCGTTTAAGAAGTAATGGCGGCTCGTCGAAGGAGACGGACGAGCTTGGTGCAAAAATTCCGCAAGAGAATGAATGAACATCAGGCACATGCGAACATTGTCAAGTCAAATGATTAGAAACTTCATAATTAAGCTGAAATTTTCCAAGCGCCCAACATTGAGTACAGCTTTCAGCATTCCCCTCGCAAATTCGCAAAAATACTCAAACCCAAACCATCAGCATGTCTTCGCCCGTCACTATCTCAGACTTATTTTTCGCATAATAATTCTTTTGCTGATGTATTCATTTTTATGTGCAGGCCATGTCTTGGCATTAATGCTATGAAGAAATGTTTCGCATGAATATGGTTGCAATTTTATCTAAAAGCGTTTGCACTTTGTATCTTCCCCATAGTGTAGTATAGTGCGAGTACTTATCGCCTGCAGAATCACAAAGAGTTTGCATGTATTTTTATTCGACGTACTAAAATGGGATGATCGAGTGAATGATGATTGAGTGAAACCATGAACGATCCGAGTGCATACAGGCAGCAGCCAGTTGCCTGTCACATCCATAACGCACATGTTCAGCGATCGGTTTTGCTCTCACCTCTCAAGTCGGAACGTTTCCGTATGATGCCAGATAGTCCAATACGAAATTTTATTGAATTACAACAATGAAAGGCATCGCTCGACGGTAAAGTAGTCCATTCTCGAATTCGCAGGAATAGTTGGGACACAGATTCCAAATTCTTGGAATTTTGCATGACTTCACTCCGCGCCAGTAGTAAAGTCACCCATATTCTTGTCCAGCGGTACTGCTCCTTGTGACATGGACGCACAAATGCTGATGTGAGCACTTCCACACTTCTCATTCATTGGCTCAGCCGCTGCGCTCTGGTCTTTGCAGTAAAGTAATGAATAAAACTGTATGAGTAATGCTTTGGATCAAAGAGTCAGACTCTTCCTTCGTTCGCCAACGTCCATCGTCCACGATAACAATTTATGCCTTCCGAATTGAGAAAATGAAAGGCGCATTTGTTCATATTTTCTTTATGTTTTTCACTTGTCATTTCTTGGTAAGTCGCTTGTCTGTTTGCGCTGCGCTGTGCTCGTAACTGATGATGGTAAAATAATTACAATTTATGCTACGGCTTCAAGAAATTGACATATGGCTTTCAGTCATGGTATGGTGAGTGCGTAGAGCTGTGCTATAATTACGACTCATTCGCTCTCCGCAATCAAATATTATTCTGTTCCTAAGGTTTCTGTTTCTGAGTAAGTTGAGGGTCATTCCGCGGGTCACGTAAAGATTCTCGTTGTCAGAATTTATACTACAGCAATTAATATGTTTTTGTCTGCTCTGCAATTCTGCTGCTGCGGTTGAAAGGGTTAAACTTCACCCTTTGAGCATGAATGGTGAATAGAATGGGGATCGTACTCTTTAAGTCAATTTCATTTATTGTATTTTGTACTCTCTCGCGAACAAACGAGGAACGAAATGAATAAAAAGCTAAGATTGAGATTTATACTCGTTGGCTTTTATCTGAGCCTCGTTGTGAGTACGAGATCACATTCGTGCCCTGTTATTGTCCCTGGGTGGGTAAAGTCCACGACGCCCGGCTAATAATTGAATGATAATAATAAAGTAAATATGGAAAGGGTGGGTTCTTTATGGCCTATACTCGTTGGCCTTCATTTAGGCAGAAGGCAAGATTGTGTAATCATTGTGTATTACATGTCTCACGTCACCCGGAATGTGACGGATCAAGGCAATTCCTTCTTATGGGATTTTATTTCTTGTGGAAAATGATTCCTCTAAGCTCGACAATTCCATATGCATTTGTAAATATTTGAAATCCTATCGTATTTTTGACTGACGGCTTCTTATATGTTACAGATAATCACTCGTACTCAGACACTTGACCCCCTGGAACATTGAAGTAATGAGTTCAAACAAAAGAAAGTCTCCGCCAAATAAATTCGAAGAAAGCCTCGGGTTGAACACTGCTGCAGACGGGAAATGCAGTGAAACTGCAGAGGGCGGAGTCAGCGAACCAAATCAAGGCACAGACAAGCAAGAGTTGAATTCACTCGCCGTGGAAGCCACATACTCTTTGCTGATGAATAATTTTAACAATAGATTAAGTAAATCCGCAGAACAAAAACAGAGACGGCAGCAACACTTGTCAGCAGAGCCAGAAATCAAAATGGACGACGAGCAAGATGAAGCCGTCGAACACGAAGCAAACAAGAAGCAAATTGGCGATGCAGTTGGTGTTGACAGAGACCGCCATCCGCGGAGCAATTGTCGGGGCGCTGATGCCGACGTTGGTTCGATGGGTCACGCAAGCGGCGGGGAAGACTGTTCCGAAGAGTTCGGATCTTATTACTCTTACTCAAGTTCGGACGACAATGACTTGGAAGAAATGAACAAGAAGAAACGCAAGAGGAAACGGGGCAAGCTAAACGGCAAATCTAGTGCTGCCAGCAAGAATGGCGGAGGTGGAATTGGGGCAATTTCAAAGCGGCGAGGGATCAACAACAATATACTCAAAGTGGATGGCGACCATATCGCAAACGATAATGAATCCACTTCTGGTGAATCGTCGACGAAATCTCCGATCCTGCACCATCATCGTCGTCACCACTCACATCACGGCGGCAGCAAATCCAGCACCCACGAACCGCACCTTCTCTCGTCTCCCACTGCAAGCATTGAAGCGGCAATAGGAAATCATAAAATGAGCAAGAAGTCAATGGACAATGTTCTTAAGAAATTGAGTTCGAAACTGAGTACGGGCTCTAGAGACAATAGCGGCATGGAGACACATTCTTCCTACACTCCGTCATCATTTTCCATTGAAAACAGGTGAGTTCAGCTATCTGGTATGTATTTCACTTAGAGTTGCACTGTATTTAAAGGAATATGATTGTTAAAACCAGCATCAGTAAAATTACAATTGAGGTTTTTGTTGCTTGTGCTCAGTGTACCGGGCCTTGCTCCGCTGGTCGCAGGAGACGAGTCGGTTCTCGAAAACGAGCAAAAGCTGTCGGCCATGATCAGCCAATTGCAAAAGCTGAGAGAGCATCTTCACGGGAAGCCTCTGACCACACAGCAGACGCACGAGAACACGGCCAAGGTAAGTTCACTCTCCCAAATCGTTTTTTGCATTCGGATCGAAGTCCTTTGATCTACTCTCGGAGACTGCTAATTGTTGAGTGGTATAAATGTCCCGTCCGGTTATTAGCAGCGTGTTTGTGATCAGGCAGCGCTCATTCCGGTGTCTAATAAATTCATCAAGTGAAAGATGATATTTTTTTTGTAAAAAATAAAATATGTAGAAAGATTAAAGGATGAAAAGATGAGACGCTCTGATAAAGTGAGATAAATGACATTTTTGTCTTGAAAGTATGATGATGAATTTTGATGCATGTTGTTTTGAAAGTGTTGAGAGTCGTGATGAACATGCTTGTGGGGGGCGACTCACTCGAGATCTGGGATCTTGTGGCGAATATTCACATGGGCTTAAACGACCGATTTTTTGATAAGCGACGAGTACAGTTGCTCAAGAAAAGCACGCATGTAATTTATAAATGGCAAATGATGCAGGAATTCATTCTTGCCAGGTTGTCAAACATTAAAGTTTTAATAAGATGATTTTTTGAGAGAAATTCTGAAATTTTGGAGGAGTCCTTTGAGTATCGTTAGCTTTTAGTACAGATGCACGGAACATTATTGCTAAATCACCTTGCTTTAGTGTACATCGTACAGAAACGAAAGTTGAATTCAAGGCTTAATGATTGAACCAGCAGAATGCATCAATTTGAAGCCCGGACTAAGAGCCAGGACGCCCTGCTCAAGTCTCAAAGACGGTAATTGTGCGTTGTGTTCCAGATTCGGTTATAAGCCATGCATTATAGTATTATTATTTCTGCGTTGATAGTCCGCAAGGTTGCTGGGACTCATAATTATTAATATCCAAGTATTTGGCGTCATTTCGACTATCATTCCAAACTAATACTTGTCTCAGTAATATTTATATTTATTTGCACACCACACAGGGCATCAAGATTTAAGAAAATGGCTTTTTGGTGTTCAGTTCATGAATAAAGCGTGCAATGTCTAAACTTTTGTCTGCTCAAGAATTATTTTTAAGATTCTATCATCTTCAAACGAGTCGCAAACGCGTTCAGCGTTATTATGAGAGAAAGACATTGACAAAAACAAGTATATTATTTTTTCTACAAAATAAAATCTCATCTGCGTGTTCTTTCACATTATTTCATCTTTTTCCTGTCCTGACAAAGACAGCTGTGTTATTTTTATATTCACATCACTTTGGCTTTGACTCGCTTTAATATTTCAAAACATGAAAATATTAAAACGCTCGACTGAGACGAAATATTCCACTACACCTGACTTTTCATTCTAAAAGTGTGAAAACAGACTCCCCACAATTCTCTATGAGACGAACATTGCTGTGTTCAGTGCAAAGAAATGGCTCATTGTCTCGCGAGGATGATTCATTACAAACAAACCGACGCATTTCAGTTCCAAGTGTTGACTGGTTTCAAACGAACCGACGACGCGACGTTGGTGATCAGATTCCCAACGAATTCTTGAACTATGACCCTTGTTGTTGCCGGTCTTTCGAGGAAATGAAAATTGCAAACGCAGAGCGCACGTTGCCCATTTCTCTGAACGGTAATCGCTAACGGAAGCTCTTATGGGTATACGCCACGTGCTTCTGTGTGCATTAAATATAATTGAAACAATATTCGTCTTTGCTTACACAATACGAGGACGGCACAGAGAGCGTACTGAGCAACCCACAAAACGTCGAGGAGACAGGGAAGATGAAATTATACTAAAATTACACATTTATATTTATACTTGGGCCAAAGCATAATAACAGGAGAGACGAGAGAGGAAAGGGGAAATGAATGTATAAACAAGATCTTCATTTTGTGGTCGACATTTAAAAAGTGACAAAATTTATGACAAGTACGAATTGCCGTAAATGGCTCTTTCTTTCGTGCTCTTTTCATTCTGGCTTCAGCGAGTGCACGCATTACGGCAGCAGAATGCGAGCAACATGAGCAATAATTACGAGACTCACTCCTTTTATGTCTTCCTCCTGTGTTCTATTTTCTTTCGCGGCTGCGATGCAACAGGAAGAAAGAGTTGCGATAGATAAAAGAGATACGACCATCCTCGGAAGCAAAGCAAAGCATCTTTTTGTAGCAGCGCACAAGGTTTTGATGATCAGATGAAATGTGACAGCAAATAAAGAATAGGCTTTACTATTATTTGGAGCATGATGAACCTTCGTCAGCAGAAGGCTCAAAACACACGCAGACGTTTGCGCAGCGTCGACTTCTGCGTTGAAAGCTAATCAAATAAGTCGAAATAAATGTTGTGAATTGTGTCGACTGGATAATGCGCACTTCACATTTCCGGTCTGGAAAAATTTCATACCTACGCGATACTCTCAGTGTGAAAGTGTGCGCAGTGCGAGGTATGAAATATAGCTTTTAGAATATGCTCAGATGAAAGGAAGAATAAAGAAGCGGGGATCAAGTTCAGGACCATTTAAAGATTAAAACGCGGCACAGTTTCTGGGCCTGACTGCATTGTGCATGCGAGTGTCGCCTTGCTTTCGGGCCGGTCTACGAAACCATTCTTTATAGATAATCATCATTTTTTATTTCTCTCCCCGGGATGAAAATATGCAGAGCACGCATGCTCGCATCATAATCATTTAAAAAGCCGTTCCACATTCCTTGAGACACGTTCCAATTTATATTTAACCTCACCCATTATTCCATAACGCGAGGCATTCGGTAGCCCTTCAAACACATTTCTTGATGTCTTTACTAATTACATTCAGCCATTCATCTCAACTTCTTAAGACCTAGCCCTTGTACGTCGACGCTCGTCAGCGAAAGCAAGCAGAGACGCAACTTTTCTTAATTCAAAGCAGCATAAACAAATGTTATCGCGGTTGTTGTTCGACACGAGGAAGGTCGCCAGCGCGGCTGCAAGCACAAAAGTAACCATTAATTTCAAATGCATTTGTCTAGAAGAATGCGATTTCCAATCGCCCATTCTCGAACGAAATTACGTAACAAAGGGGTTGGAAGAAGGTATTCAAGCAGAAGACAAAAAACAACTTTAGAGAATAGCATAAAGTAGAATACAATTGAATGGTTATCATTTATTGGATTCTTTAATTCGGCCCGCCTCTACCCTCACAAAGTATTTTCCGTGGAACTGAGTGAGGGTCATTATGTCACTTATGTACAGGTTTGCTAAAGCTAGCCATTTAGCGTAATGCTTAAGCAATTTATTATCTCTGGTTGGTAGCCAAGCTTGCATTCGGCACTCTGATTTGAGACTGTAACTGGAATTTAGTCGCTATTCTCTCTACTTTCTGAAAGGGTGGTCAGCCTTGCGTTCTGCCAAAACACACATGCTTGAGCGTAAGAAATTTACCTGCGCAAATTTCAACTATCGGGCTTCGCCGTGTTCCGGGTCTGTTTCAAGTTTGGTAAGCATTCATTTTCCTTCTGCACTTACCGTTAATATCTGTTCCATGAAAACTTAATCGTGAAAATCGGATATTTGTCTCAGTATGCCTCTCACGGTATTCGCATCGCATATGGCAAAGCACCCATTGCTTGAAACCTTCTGCACAATCAAGACACATTCTGAATTGCCAAGTTGAGACAAATCGGTGTAGGCTAATGATGTCAGTTGAATTTTGACTAATGACTTTTCAGGAGCTGGCTTAGCATGATCAATTATTACAAAATCTGTGGTTTTCGTCTCACATTTTCTACTCACGCTCTACAAACATATGTACGATTGGATATCATCAAGACCGAGTCTTAGGGTTACGAGACTAGTTTTAAAACAAAAATTTGTTTTTAATTCAAAATTAGGAGAGCAATGTTAGAGAACGGAATGATGATCAGACGCGTACGCGAGAGCACTTCTCATGTTTAGCTTTGAATCAGTGTCTCTTGACTCATATTTCTTCTGCTAATTTTGAAGCGGAGCGTCTGCGGGTGAGCCAGACTTGCCAGACATGAAGAGGGTAGACGGGGAAGTTGACGTGCGGAAGTGCAGGCGGGATTCTGTTGGTCTCTAGAGATGAATTTGGTTTCCCCATCCAAACACGCTCAGTGCGAGATGATTTGGAATACGATTGTGATGGTTATTTCATATTTTATTGTGTCCCATGAAAGATCCTAATTTGATGTTCAAGTAGCTGGCAAAGACATCACAGCACGGCTCGTGGCATATGCACGGGTTACGGCAGGTCAATTAATTTGTGTCAAATGTGAAGAGTGTACGATGCGTGCATGTGTTTTTATTTCCGTGAAACTCGGGCGCTTGCTGAAATATCACACACAGCGGCAGTTTTGAGTATTTGATTACCGAGATTGGCATTTCATTGCGCACACGACACAACGGCAACATTATTACATAATCGCCGAAGGTGTACCCTCATTTTATCGGACGCTTCTAGTTCCAGTTCTTGAAATCCTTTGATTAGTCAACCCGCGTGGCTGTAATTGGAACTAAAAGGAGGCTAACTATGAATTCAGCGGAACTGTGGGTGTCGCATACCGAAGGAGTCTGCATTCCATTCTAAAAAGTTATGAAATATCGTTTACACATTCAACCACATGTGCTGCTCCTCCGATTCATGCGTTGCGTAATGTATGCCAGGTTATGAGGAATTTACACCCTTTTGTCATCGTCTCATCGTATGTCCCTCTACGTGACGTGTATGGGAACAAAGACGACACATCTGTTTCCAATTCATGTCTTCAAATTTTGATCCTCCAGTATAGGCAGAGCAAACAATGGCCTGCGATCATATCATTCAGTTCTTTGCCCGAGGTCTCGCTCCTGCCCAAGACGAGCAACTGCGGCGTTCTTGATTGACCATTGGTTCACAATCCGATAGCTCACTCTCTGCGCAGTTACGTCATAATTGAGTTTCCAAGCTTGACTTGAATGACTTGTTCCTTGCTGACAAATACACTGGGTAGACTGGGTTTGTAATTTAGCAGTCAGTCAAAGGGGTTCGAGACTCTTTTTGTCTTCCGAGGGTTTGCACAAGAAGCGTCTCAAGAGAATTACAGATTATGACCATTGCTTTCAAATGAGAATCACAACAATTTTAGTTCTCTTTGAACTTTTCTTGACGTGCCTCAAAACTGTAAAAATAAATCAAGGGTTTGAAGCTGAGTTTACACCACTACAATGAGGTAATGGAATCCAGTGCCAGATTTCTTTATTCGATAATTGCGTTCGTTGTGGAGCTGGATTTGGTGGGAGCTTGATTAAACTTATTCCAGTTTAAGGATTCCGAGAGAAGATCGACAGTGAGTGGCGAGGTTGCTTGATATTATGAGGGAATCATTTCCCAAGTTCGTTCTCAAAGACTCGGCGTAATTCCGCTTTATCTTTCGGTCCCATGAACACATAAAATTAGATTTACTGTAGTGAGTCGGCTCGCTGTACCATGCCGCCAAACAGAATTGGCGATGAACCGCCCTCGTGGTTGAAGACAATTTGAATTGCGCTTCACAGCAGAGTCTTTCATAAATGTTGGGATGCAACAGGTGAAATGACGAGTGCAAAATTATTATTTTGATCAAGTTAATGATCGTGTTTGCGATCAACGGAAGCAGTCTTGTGTGCGTGTTTCGTAATTTCGTAACCAACTGCAGGAGGTAGGGACTCCAATCTCGCGAGAGAAAACACAAGACGTAAGTTTGTATTTGTGTAGGATTGGAATAAAACTAGACTGGGAGAAAATTGCATTTCTACCGTGCGCGAGTACAGTTGCCATTTGTTGTCTACCTCCAGTAACATTGTGCCGACTCCATCTCGAAGCGAATCCACTTTCTCTTTGAGCTAATCTGCCTAGGTGCTTGGAGCCAGCCGCATCGGCGGAGAATCGTGTTGCATTTGTTGTGTACTCATTCATTAATTACTCAACATCTCAAAATAAACAAGACGCACGAAGGAGAAAATTCATTTCCAGCTTTCGACTGAATTTCAAACCAAATACGCAAATATTCTTCTGCCTGAATACTTTACTCGTGGCGCGCCTTCTGAGAACTTCTTTGACTTTATCATTTTCCTATTATTTAATCTCTTTTGGGTTTTCTGGTTGCGAGTAAATGACGTCATAAAGACTGTTTTTAGCTTTTATTATCAGAGGCCCAGGTACCAGCAAGAGCCGTGTAGCTAACTAAATTAGTTTTCGCCATGCCATATCCTCCTTGAACTTCTGACATCTGTTTCAGCACAACGTCGCATTAGGCAGAACAAATATCTGCAGTGTTCCGGCCCTCAAGTTTCTACTTGCACGGCAGTTCGATTAGATCTGACGACTCGGAAGTCAGCGTTATTAATTCAACTTAGAGCCGAATTTGCGAATAATGATATCCATTTGTCATTTGCCGCGAGATAATTAAGAATATTAATTCAGCAAAAATAATTGCAAGCCGGAACAGTAGATTACTGTTCCTTGCACACGAAAGGAAGATACGGAACGAAAAAGTGCTAAAAGACCATTAAATTGTGATCCTTCATGTTCGCATAAACTGCTGCGGTGACAGCAAAACGTTGAAAAAATGATCCTGCTAATTTTAGAAAGAGTGGTTTTGTTTAGGCTTAATCCCCCCAAAATGTAACTACACTGACCAGATTTCTTTCCGGGTACCTGAACGTACTCCTTTAGGTTCATAATCAAGTTGTTATGATTTAGTTTCTTATTTATAAGTGACAATATTGTTCAGGACGTCGTTAGCGTACAACTTGTGTGTGACTTGAGTCTCCTCTTCCGAGGCGATTTTTTCAGGTCTGGGCGAGAGAATGAATGCTGTTTCCCTGAGTTCTAATAATAGAGCAATGAAAATATTAATGTGGCTAATGTGCGGCTTTCAAACTCCAAGTTTACGACCTGGCACCAGCATCTGAGAATCAGAACTGTGGGTGTACCTTACAAAACCATTAAACAAAGCTGCTGCCTGTTGGTTCGTCTCTCTCTTCTGTAGCACGCGCGTAATCGTTTCTCAGTTCATAATGCTGGTAATAATCTCAAGGCTATAAATATTTGCGGGGATTAGTTTTACAACTGAGCGAGCAGTCTGTCATAAAAGAATTCTGAAATTATAATGTCATTACACCATGTGGAACAGAAGAAGACGACGACAAACATAGGAACAGTGTGCGTATTTTGAGATGATATTTTTCAAGAAAATTTTAGGACACTTTTATGTACTCCTTCCTAAGCTTGTCCTTTGTGCTCGTTGACGACGCAATGTTCTGTGCATCGGGCAGGCAGGGATTTACGTCTCATGAACTTTAATATTCGTTCCGAACGAGGAAGGGTGCAGAAATGAAATTGAGAAATTATAAAGTTTCTTGTTTGCAAGGAGTTCAATCAGTCACTTCTTCATACAGCATAATTTGCAATCTCGCATCTTCCGCGAGTCAAGCAAACCGAGTAATCCGAGAATTCTTTCATCCTCCGCGAAAGGAATAAAGCGGCGACAGAAAACTAAGCAACTAAGCACCAAACTAAATTTCCGTATTTCTTACCTTTGTGAAAACTTTTAAGCCCTATCATACGTTACAACTCATTAAAAGCGGCGAAAGAAAGAAGACAGACTAATCAAACATTCACCCGCTTCATCCTCGGATTGAATACAAGAAAATGATGTGCATTAATCAAAGCTGCAGTAGCAAATTACAAATTAGCCCTGCGACCGTACTCTGTACTGTTGTAGAATGTTTTGAATACTTTTACCTTGCGCCTCATACGATTAGTGCGTCTTACATGAATACGCAAATAAGATCAACATTTTACTAGTTGATAAGTTCTTAATATAATTCGCTTTTCACATTTTTTTCTTTATTCAGCTCCAGAATAAAACGTAAAGATTCATGTCTTAAGTGTAATTTAGCAAGCGCAGGTTGAATGGATTTTTAATTTAATTCAAACCTACCTTCTACATAGTCAGGTAACATATTTGTTTTCCATGCGAGAGTTAAGAGACTAGTCTTAATTTTGAATTTTGGAAAATATTACCAGCAGAAGCCAGTACGCATTAACAAACATTGAAACATGGTTTCAAGAATGCCATACTCCACAGCATAATTTATTCAAGTCGAACGAACGGGGCTTCTGCAATAAAGCATATTTTATCTTTGTTTTTGTTTTCTCTCCCCCGTATTTACAGCAGACAAAATTTTCCACGTTTTGGTTCCAAACCATTGAAACGCGTGTCTGTAAAAACCATTTTCTCCTCCGAGACGTAAGAAATCATGCATTATAGTACTACACTTCAAACAGTAGCATTTAAGGATAAAGTGTGCCGTGTCTCGTGTGGCATCTGAGTGCGAGGGTTTTGTCAATTTGTGTCTGAGCTGCAGTCTCCACTAGCTATGTTCTGCAGAGCATGGAATATCAAACCAACCGTGTATGAGATGATTTCACAAAGGCAGTCTTTCTCCAGCACCTTCATTCCACAGTTGACTTCATTGTCACAGACTTTGTTCTTCTCACTGTTGCTCGTCTCCATGCAAGATCGAATCTGACTCACAACGACTGGCACGGCGCGCTCTTCGTGCGTTCAGCTTTTACTACCTCTGACGTTCCGAGGTTGGTGCATGAATATGATCGGTAGATTACAGAAATGGAAGCCGACATTTCCTCGTCCTGTCTGTACAAATTTACATGCGAGGAACTCCAAATTTGTTGTCATGCGGTCTACAAATACGAATCTACAGGAATATAAAGTGAATCTCGACTCTGCAAGCTAATGGAGATTGTAGTTTCGTCTTTTATTGCTGAAACACTGTTTTAATATTCCGTTTCAAAGAATAATACAAATATCAGTGGAACTCGTTTCTTTCTTCTCATCTTCTGTTTTTCGTCTTTTGTAAATCTCGACTCTGTAAACTTGTGCATTAGATTGTGTAAACATTTATAAATACGGTCACTTTCTCCTCACCGTCCTATCTTTCCACTTCAACTCTGCGGTACAGTCTCTCAATGTCATGCTGTCTATCCTAGTTTTCAATTCTCTGTGTCTTGACTCGTCTTGAGGAACCTTGCGAATCGTGCATACAATTTGCGTATTCCAGCAGAGAAGTTTGTTTCGTTGCAGTTTAACACTTTTCAATCTTTACAATACGATCACACATTAATTTCTGTCGTTGTAGCAGAGTCACGACGCAATAATTCTGTTACAAAATACAATAATTCTATTGCAATGTTAATTTCCGATTTAGCGAACTCAAATTTGCTGCGCTGACAGACGTTGAGCAGAGAGGGTGGTTTTGGCAGGGGTGAACAATTGCTCTGGTGGCACAGCTTGCTTGAACCAGCAATATGAACTGCACAGTGAGAATTACAGTATCTAAAAATCTTTGAATCCCTTAAGGAAGTCGCATTTTTAAACGGACTAGCTTGCTGGATGTTTAAGTAGTCAGGATTTGTTTTTCGATTTATTCAATTGAATTATAACAGAATTTGATTTTTGAAATACAATGCGAGGAGAGCCTTTACAATTCCATTTTCGTTTGTACCTTCGCACAAATGAATTGTAGAAAGGCGTGATTTATCGCCTGTTTAGTTTACATGTCACAACCAAGTTACCATTCCAGAGCTCGGGCATTCGTACACTCCGTACAGAGTCTGTTCGAAGTACGTAAGTTGAAAGTAATGTACAGGCTGCACCCGAGTAATTCTTACAAAGGAGGTAGACAGAAGAAGGGTTCACGGTAATGAGATTAAAGGTCTCAATTTGATTCCTGATCGTCTTGGAAAGGAATACTATGTACCGTAACACGTATAAACTCGTTACCTTTCTCCTGAGCAGAAATAACAAAATAATTTGGTCCTGATGCACAGCAATTTTCCCGACTTGTGAGTCTCCAGAACTCGTTTCTTTCCGTGCGTGGTTGCATAGTCTTATTGAGGACTGTGTTCTTTTGGATGGACAAGACACTCCGTCAGTAAAGAGGATTATTATTTGTGCATGACTCAAACGAGGAAAATACTGTTTTTTAGATGAGCAACGTAGCAAGCAGGAGAATTGAAGAGACCGGGCGTATTTTCGGTTTCTTAATCCTTTACTGTCTCGCCAAGGCTCTTGTCCTAATCAATCACTTACGACATGGCAAATTCGTCTAATTCACTCTATGATCTTCACTCTCATTCATTTCCCATTTTCTACCCTGTTTTACAAATGCGGAGTATCCACACGCACGTGCAGCACTGCCGTTATCATGCGTGCGAAGCAAAAGTGTGATGGAACTTTGGCTAATCACTTTTCCAACTTCTTTGGGTTCATGAATGCAGTTTCCATCGAGATGACATTTGCCCATAGCGGGAGATTGTGTCTTGTTCTTATGTCACGTGCCATACCGGCCAAACCGTTCCTAATCAGCTCTTCAACTGACTAATACAAAAATATTTTTTGGAATCCGCGGACGACAATCTTGAATTAGAAACAAACGAAAAGTCCCGTCCTATTTAATGATAAAGTAGAGTACGAAAAGTGTCTCTTTCCCTCCGAAATCTGTTTTGCAGTCCATATTTGGAGTGAATGTATGATGAGTGGCTGCGGTAGGAGTGATTGTTGTTTGGGGAGATGATGAAGAGTGGATCTGTAGTTTACTCTCTGGGAGCGTTACGGCGTACCGACGTACTTCCAAGTTTTTATGTACGGGAATTGTGTAATAGGAGTTGACAGTCCCAAGAGACCCGAGGAATGCTGCTCTGCTATGCATGTAGTCATACGAGAGAGAGAACTGCTCGGCCCTGCTCGCAGTACAATGAAAATGGGAAAAACAAAATAAAGAAAGAGAAAAGAAGTAAGCTCAGAAATAAAGAAAAAAGGGATTGAAGAAAGACGCGCAGCTCAAACAACAAAACCCAGAAAAGAATCAGAGTGTCACTAGTGAGCGAATCCGTTTCCATCACAAGTCACGGCACAAATCTCTCAAGGGACAATCCAATAACATTGAGTTTTATAAATTATTACTGCACTGCTCCTGCCAGCGCAATCCGTATTAAGGGGCCTAATGCAGTAAAACAGAAGGAGCAGTCATTCAAAGAATCCTTTTCGCATTCAATCGATTTACATCGCTTCATTTTCTCAAATGAATCAGCGAAACGCGTCCGAGCGACTTTTCTCAGGCGATTATGCCCAGTTCAAGTCTCGTAGGAGCTTTTTGTGTTCCTTTGAACACTTTCAGTGTAGCAGTTTCCCGAATTTGTGAAGAGATTTCCTGGAACAAGGACTTTTTTCAGATTTCGTCGTTTGCCATTCATTATTAGGCAAAGTATAAGAGCCAGAGCATCGTGCTTGTACTTTTCTTCTTGTTCTTGTCTGTGCCTCTTTTTGTTCCAAGTTGCCAAGTTCGTGTTTGGAATTCAGAAGCGTGTTAGAGTTCTCGATTGAGACAAAGTGTGACGACATGAGAATGAGTAGGGTCAGAAAGCAATGTATACACTTCATACATTATTGTGTTGTCGAGAGTGCAGAGTTGATGACTGTTTTGTATTTCACAGCCAGAGACTGACTTTCAACTTTTCATCTCTGCTCTGTGCATATTTTGAAGGCTATTGAGTGTGAAGTGCAAAAAATAAAAACCAGACGACGAGCGGACACGCCGCAATGCCGAGAAAGAAAAGTCAAGGTGCAAAGCTCGCGGCTCGAAAATTTTTACAAAGGGTTGAATTGTCTCAATTTTTGCGTGAAGTGTGGAGAATTTACGTCTTTAGAATTCTCAAATCGCACTCTTCATTTCCTCAGATTCATCTTAGACTAATAAGAATGGCGAGCAGCTCGTGTCACGTTGTGCAGAAGGATTCTGCTCAGAAAAACAGCCGACACACACATAAACAAAATTTTGTTAGCCTTCTTTTCCTTTTTCCTGTCTACCGTTTGTTCCACTTTTCTTCAGAGATGAAAGATTTAAGCTGTCTCTTTTCCTCGGATGCTCTTCGAAGCGGGAAGGTTATGGCAAAAAACAGAACCTTGGTTTCAGTTCAATTCTCGATTCGTTTCTCCTGTCAGCTTTACAAACACATCCAGCACACAATTACTTGCCTTGCTCGTGGTTAACATAAAACACGGTCGGCTGAATGGTCAAGCCTGCGAACACTAATGCCAAAATGTTACTGAAATTATGGAAAACAAGGTTGAGATCGCATACACACCAATCATGAACCGTGCACCAGCCTAGGCTGTAATTCGCAAGTTCAATGTTTAATGAGGTTCAGGTTCGCAGTCTTTTCCTGATAACTTTTGACACTAATGACAAGGTTTTTCTGAGCAAAATGGACAAGCTGCTTATTTCTGTACTTAACCAACTGGCTGCACAACACAAAAATATGTGTCACTTTTGATTATGCTCGAGGAATGGTTGAACGGGCAAAGCCTGAGTCGAGCCTTGTGTCTCAAAATGCCTCTTACTCGCGGGTGATGTGGTCGCAAGGCGCTAGCCTAGTGCTTTGTCTCTTAAACTAAGAGCAGTGCGTCTCCTGAGAATTCAGCAGGGTTCAATATTTTGCGACTTGTCGTCGAAAATGGTCTTAATCAAGATAACACACGGCAACATTAGAAAGGCACAGACTAACTTGAGCGTTAAAATAGGTGGCCAATATTGCGACTAAAGAAAATGTCGAAATCCGAATGTACCTCCACTACCAGTGGCAAACATTTACCTCTTTCTTGACACGCGTCTTCAACAATTTGTAATTTTTCATGTCGAAAGTTTGTTGCAGTGAATTATTTGACAAATGATCTTTTTGTTTGTGGTTGTAATATGCATTATTTGCTGGTTCAGCTTGTGCGCTAGCTAATTATATGCCTTGTTTTGCTTCTTCCTTCTTGCTCAAAGACAGGCAGAAAATGAACACGAGACGAGAATTGACAACCTCACAAACATATGTGTTCGACTTACAGAAGCGAGACACAAAGCGAGCACATTTCTCATTCATCTCTCCGTTCGTCATCATATTTTATTTCGTTGTTCAATTTTGTTCGCGCCTCCAAACAGTCAGAATTTAGCAGGGTTTTGACAGAAAGTCAGCAGATAGACCGTGCTGGGTTGCCTTTTTCGTGCGCACGTCAGCAAATGCTCAAAAATCTCATTCTTTGTCTTGACTTGGAGAATTGTTTCGGTGACCCTAGAAATGAGCTTCGGTCGAACTCGAGTCGTGGATGTGGGAGCTCCCTTCTCTTGGTTGTTTTGAACAATGAACTGATGATTAGTGCATCCTTTTCTCTCATCTCGTAGTAACTTTTGTGCTCTTCTGACAGCCATTCTGACTCTTTCAAGAGCGAGGGACAGAAACATTTGATTTGCAGCTTTCACTCGTTGCGTAAATAAATGCTGCCTACTTCAAAGACTAATGGCATATTTAAAATTATAATTTATGACCTCGAAATATGCAACTCGTGTCTTTTATGCACCATTGTGAATGTTTTGGTTAAGACAACAGTCAGTTCCATTATTTTTTAAATATTTAAGTGCAAGGCGCACGAAGCGCACATGTGCACTGCAACGAGCCATTGTGAATTGGAATTCCAAGTTGGGGTCTCAACTTTCCTTTCTTCACGGTTCCCGCAATGCTCGAGCAGAATAAATCATCTCGTATGAATTTAAAACAGTAGATAAATATATCACTTTTGCCATGAATATCTTATACGACTTGTCTTTGAGTTGTCCAAAAGGAAATGGAAATCACGACGTTACTTGCAATTCTCGCAAGCGGGCGGCTTCCATGACTCGGTGCTTCCTTCAATTTATACGCGAAATCTGAAAAACAGTCTGCATGCATTGTAGCGACGATGAATCAGTTTTGAATTTTTCTTATTTCTTTCGGAAACGCATATTTGCGAGGGTTTTGGTTTTGAAGTAATGTACTCCGAATCTGGCTGCGGTTTGTAAATGAATTATGGATCAGAAGGTTAAGAAATTCGTATGTGTGACCAAAAGTGCAGGAAAGAAGTGAGGAGACTGCTTTTTTACAAGTTTTCGGTGAGTCGCAGCGTGCGAGTAACGGATCAATGACTCAAATATATAGAGCCCAAAGATAATATATGACGGCTACAAGCAGAAAGTCTCATGATGATTATCATGTTCATAATGTTGGTTAATATACAGTAAATAAATTCCTGCAATTGAATAAATAATAATATAAATCTACTTATAATGTTTATTCGAACGGCGAGAACTGCCTTGCAAAGTCTGAATGGTAGAGGACATTCGCAGAGAGACTAGACAGACACCAAGGGAGAAACGATGAAAAATAAATAAATAAAATGTTGCTATTTGAAAATAGAAAGATTAAAACGAGATCGTTAGCAATCACATAAGCATTCGTGCATGATTTACATTCGCCAATTGAAATCCAACTCGGCTTTATTTGTTTCTCACTTTTCGTTTTTTATTTCTCGTGTTTGTGTAATTAAAAGATGAAATTAATCTCTTCCTTCTCAACTTTCCTCGTAAATTTCAAGCGGAATTTGTGTCGCTGTGATCAGCTACAATCAGTACAATTCATACAGCATAATAATTGCAGGTATAATTAATGACACAGACAATGTCATTCTGACAACTACTCTGCTATGAGAAAGGACGGTAATAACGCCTGTTTATCTTTAACAATGCGTGTTAATTACTTGGTTTTGATTTTCCCATTGTATTCAGCGTGCGAGACAATGCGCTCGTAATTTGGTGACATGCCCTACACTCAATTGCTTAGCGAGTCTTTCTGAATTTTGTTGCGAGTTTAGCCAACACATTTCAATTTGTTCATGGGACCGAAACGCCAGCTCGAATCCCGTGCCACTTGTTAACTCTCCGCGCTGCATATTAATGGAACAATTTGGAGCCTTGCCTTGAAAGGAACTTCCCTTTCATTATTTTGATCGTGCTGAGAAAAAAGAGAATCCATCTTGACTGTGATTGTGGAATTGGAAATCTGGCTCTCGATGTGAGAGCGCAGGAACAAAACATGCGCAGATAGAAAGGGTCTATTCAAATCTTTGTAATTTTAAGATGCGCAGATGATCATCATGCGAGAGAAGAGGTTCTATATTTTTACTGTGCGCTTGAAACTTTTATCTTTTGTTTCATTTGTTGTGAGTTTGCATTCACTTCGCATTTGTACTCCGTGCAGCACAAAAGAGCTCGTCTCTGCGCTGAAATTGATCTTTATCTCTCCCTCTTTTGCGTGTCCTTTCCTTTTCCTTTCTTCTCTGCCCTGCTGCTCTGCTTCGGCAATCTATTTCAGTGCTTGTACTTAGTCTGCCCCTTTGTCGTCTTTCTCCTCCTCCAACTAATGAACACTTCACCCAGTCATTTTCACTGCTAAACCCTTTGAGTGTAGCGTCGTCAGTTCGAGACTGTGAACACTTGCATATCCACTGATGAGCCTCTGAACAGTTAACAGTGCACTGCCTCATCGAGTGAACTCGCATGATGAGCGCAGTTCAACCGTTTAATTAGAGTCCAAGATTCTAATAGCCACGTCGAAAATTTAATTCCAACCCCTTGCATTGCTTGTTGTGTTCCTCCAAAAACATTTAATGCGTCGAATTAATTGCGATTAATTGTAATTTGCAAATGACGCTGATGGCACAATAGCACATTAGATACAACCCGACTTAATGGATACGGCTTCAAACCGGTTTCCAACGTTCGAGTTAAGACTCTGCATGTGTGGCCGGTGAGCTCTGCTCCTGGGCAAGGGCAAACGCAGAATTGAAGGATTATTATTGGTATTGGCGTGTAACCAAGTGTTTCATACGTTCTGCTCCGAAACAATCAAGATGCAGTCCCAAAAAGAAAAGCACGATTCCCAGTCGGGCCTGGTATGGCACTGAGGTTATGTTCCGAGTGCTGTTGTGGTGTCGAGAGAGCTTTGCTGACTGGAAAGAATGAAGAAAAGGGAAGCTGAGAAAAGAGCAAATTGTTGTATACATGTCATCACCTCACATTTGGTCCATTTAAAATACAGAGCTGGTTTTGTAACATCTCGGTTATTATTTGTGGTCTATTGAGATTCTGAGAAGACGCAGAAAGAACAAAAATTTGTACGCTATAAAAAATGTTTTGGTTGTGGTGCTGCGGTTCTTCTGCTCTTTGTGACTTTTACACTTTAACACTTTAATATCCGAGCCGTACAAAAACGGGAAATAAAACTGACGGAGATGCGAAATGGAATAACCCATTCGCATCCGCCTGTTGGACCTTGCTTGTCGATTCGCTTCCTTTCTGTCATTCACCAGCTTGCGTTTTTCTCGGGTCATGAATGTCAACGTTTGTGTATTCCTTACACTTCTGAGCTTCAGCATCGACTGTACTCAAGAACTTGTGCAAAAATTGTACAGAAATGCATATGGCCACAAATCTTTCCTGGCTTTCGAAATTGAATGAGCAGTTTTCATATTAACACCTAGCACCTTGCGCAACAGGGCCAGTTTCACCTTATTTCCAGACTCTTCCCGTAAACGCAAATTAGTGTTTGTCCATTATGAGCTTAGTCACAAGAAACATGATTTTCATTATTAAATTGCGGAATTATTGAAAAACCAATTATTGGAACCCTTGAATGAAATGCGCTGTCAAACTAATCACAATTTTACTTCTTGTTTCTGCAGACATCCGGAAAAAAGGTCAAGGAAGAGACGTTGGAACTTAGTCCTGCAATGAAATTTGACGCACATCATCGCCACCAAATGCAGAATCTGAAGATGGATCAAATGTCATGCAATAACAACAATGTTAGCATCCAAAATAATAACCATCACCGACATATTCAAAGTCACATTCAACAACAACAACTGCAACAGATGAGAGGCTGTGAGAATTCCAATAGCAAGGTTAGTTGGCAATGTTCAGCATTACTGATAGTTACTGATGAGGATGGGTGAAAACTCAAAACTTTTCTACTTCGCCCTTTCAGAATGGTTGCAAAGTGCCAATGCTTTCTCCTGGTCAATCATTCATGAATCCGTCAGCAGCAGCGGCAATGGGAAACGCAGTTGCTGCAATGGGGTCAAATTTTGTTCTTTTTCCATTTCTGGATCAGCTTCATCATGCAGGAGGAAATTTCCCATCTGCACTTCAATCGATGCAACCATTCTTGCACAAAAATAATGTAAGCTGGAGATTGTGCTTAATATTTTAAATTATTGTCCAGTCATTCTCTGTTATTCACTTAAAATAAATTTATTACGACTTTTTTGAATTTTTCAGCAATTCATGTCACCGCTTCAAAACTGGTCTGGACTTCCAGTTATGCAAAATCCTCCCAGAGCAGCCAATCCCATGACACTCCAACAGGCGCCGCAAATGCCGCAGGAAATGAGCGGAGAAGCTCCGTTGAATCTGACTAAACCGAAGGGCCAGGGCGGATCGGGTGGCGGACGTGCTGGCAACAGCGGGTTCGGCAAGTGTGAGAATGGGGCCTCGCCCCAACCAGCTCACACGAAATTGGATTCAAGGAATGCTGTTCCGCCTGGTCTGGTTCTTCCTCCAACTTTCATGCCATTTGCAAATTTTCCACTTCAATCAGGTACTGAAACGACTCTCTTGACACGCCTTAATAACATTTCAGCCATTACCACTGTTTTAATCTTATGATTTCAATTTATAAGGTGGCACAGGCAAGGAGCCCCAATTTCCTTTCTCACCAACACTTCCGCCGACTTCGCTTGCCATGGGAAAAGTGGGAGGTCAGTTTCCGTTGACTTCAATGTACAACATGAATGGAAGCGCTCAAGATGAAGAAATGATCACATCTTCTGTTCATGGACGCAACAACAAGGATGATCCAGACTACATTGCATCTTGTCAACAAAGTAAAACGAACACTTTTCATAATTATTCTAGGCGAAATTTAACTTTTCTTATTTTCAGATGCAAAAATCATTAGGCAACAAAAGCGGGAATCCGAGAGCAAGCCTCATATCAAAAGACCGATGAACGCATTCATGGTTTGGGCGAAAGACGAACGAAGGAAGATTTTGAAGGCTTGTCCAGATATGCACAATTCGAACATTTCCAAAATACTAGGTACTTGAATGTCCACATTGACAAGCAAAATATTCGCCTTCAACTAACCATAAACCTTACAGGAACTCGTTGGAAGGCCATGAGCAACAGCGAGAAGCAGCCATACTACGAGGAGCAATCGCGTCTTTCCAAACTTCACATGGAGAAGCACCCGGACTATCGCTATCGGCCGAGGCCAAAAAGAACTTGTATTGTTGACGGGAAGAAGATGAGAATATCCGAGTATAAGTCTCTGATGAGACAACGACGTCAGGAAATGAGACAAATATGGTGCCGCGAAGGTGGCTTAAACCCACCGTCTGGAAATCCTGGAAGCCTGAGTGACATTTCAGAACTGGGACAGTTTCTCGGATCTGGAGACTTGGGTCCCGGAGGGCTGAGGTATTAAATAATTTTCTGAATATCTTACTTTTAACTATTTCTGCACGATTGTTAACTCGTACTTGTCCTTCAATTTAGGGACGATTCCAGCGAGACAAGCAGTGTTGACGGAAGTCTGTACAATGATTCGTTGAACATACACGAGATCGACAGTGAATCTCAGCAAATATCACCATGAACTAATTTACTGCATTCTAGCATACGTTAGTCACTAGTGAGTTTTTGAGGATTCATAAATAGACGTGGACAATTCATAAAATTTTCTAGAGTTAAATAAATATTCGTTGTAGCTCGAGCTGTAAGGAAAAGCATCTTGTATTTAGCGCAGCGCAGAATCACAGAAACTCTGTAGAGTTGAATGCTAGATAACATCTATGTAAAACTTTATTTCATGACAAATCATTGAAAGCATAAAGCTAATTATTGATAACCTTATAACTTTTATAGGCTAACAGAAGGACAGTTAAAATAGCTTAGTTTTAGAAACTGTACATTCTTAACAGTCGTTGGACTGATTGAGTAGGTTAACATTTCTCATTCTTTAATTCTGGCGCAGTATGGAAGCGTGCAGATTTTACACTTGTTATTTTCTATGTTGTAGCACTCGCTAGAATTTGTAGTTTATTAATTTTTTAAACAGTAAGTCATATTTTTAAATTAAGAGTCCCTCTCCCACATAGAGGAGGATGTAGAATTTTAATTCCTGACAAGAATGAATATTTAGTCAATCATGTAACGAATGTGTAATGATGTGGGCCTAGCTCCACGCAACTTCGGAAAGCCCGGACATGAACACACAAGTTAATCTCTAACCAAAGAAAATACATGTTAAAAATATCTTTTCATATATCCAAAAGCTTTGCAAAGAGCTACACATTTGCAAGCTGTAGTTTTAATTCCCATTCACAATAGACTATTAGATACCAATTTCAACCCAGTTTTAACGGTTAAAATACATCTGTGATTTTGGTTTTACTTTTACAATTGAAAATAATAAGAGCAAAGAGCATCGGTGTGTCCGGTTCTGTTGTCTTGTTTCATCTATAAATCTGCATGCTACATTAGTTTTAATTAGGTTTGGTGTTTCCACAATTTGCATTGCCGATATTTGCAACGCAATCGGAGCCAGCACATTAAGTATAGTTCTCTTTTGCAATTCTTATTGCTCGTCGACGACGACGACTAATTAATGAGTAATTCGTAGTTAGCAGTTAGATGAATCGAAATTACGAAAAATGTAGGTTAATTAGACTGTTGGAGTTGTGTAATTTTACGTGCTTGTAAAGCATAAAATTAATGATAGTTTGTGTGGAAGTATAGGAAATAAATTATTAAAAATTTCAAGCCGCTGTTTATTTCGCATTTCCCACGATAGAATGCGACATCCACGGAATTAACGAAGCGGTAACAAAGAGCATCGTCATCGGAAGGACTAAACAGTTCTGGCATGATAAAACAGAGGACTCTCTTTCACATTACGTCGTTGTTGCAGTGCGAGTCGAAGTTGAGACTCTGTTGAGAATTGATACGAATAGTCATTCTTTCCCGTCGCTACAAAAAAGGTTGGGCAGCAACACGGGAATTAAGTACTTAATTTGAGAAAACTTCTTCAAAATGTGTTTTGGGGTCTGCTGAGACCATAAAATTTTAGCCGTGTTTAAATGTTAAATGTCCTATGACCTTTATGAAGGTAATGAATCACAGTGATGATCTCAGCAAGACGAATACAGATGCAGCACAAAGTGGAGTCAGGACTTTTGTCGTCAAATACGCTTAAAATTAACCCTGTAATTAACACAAGTCCGAATACATGAGCGGATTCTTGGTGATCTATTCGGGAATTGCAGAAACAGAGCTAGTTGCAACGAATGTCCATGGATGTCGAGTTCTAGTATTTTAGTTCCTTCGGTCGATTTTCACGTCTAAAATGAGCAATTATGCTTTTATTATGAAGAAGGCGAGGTGCCCACCACATTGCTCATACAGAGAGGACTTGATGCAAAAATTCACCCGCCGACGGTGTCTCAAAATGTAGAAGTATTGTAGGGTGTAAATAATATTGATTAACTTTTGACATACTGCACTAAAAATGGAACCGAAGAATTCGGACGACACATGCACTGTAATGAAACCTGGACCAACACGGCACCCTCGGTTGGCGTCTGTTCGTGCATCAGTTGCTGATGCTGATGAATTTTTAATGAAATTAGAGGGACGCGGCTTTATTGCAGTAATAACTCCAGATGATCATGCATTCGGATGTTAGGAAGCTTGTTGCTTCTTTCCTTCCTGCTGTTGTCTGTCACCAGTTTGGTTTCATGCACCATAAATAGTCGGCCCGTGCACACATCAGCCGATCGTGTATCTATCAAGATCCCATTGTGGTGCACGTCGTGTCAACATTACTAATGCTAACAGAAACATAGGAACCATGTCTCCCAGTGCAACGCAATCACTCGTTTTTTTTTCGTTCGTCAAGGTACTCTCGACACCAAACGCGACTCGTATCCGCACAAATAATTCTGTTGCGTGATGTAAGACCATTAAAAAGGCACACCCCTTCAATTTACAATGGCATTCGAAAATTGATAAGGCACACATGCCAAGATTCAAAGGGATACATTCACAAACAGCACACAAATGTGTGGTGCTTGGCTCTGGCAAAAGTTGTCATTTGTTCTTCTCAATTTAACAAAACTACAAACACGAAACACGACAGACGCACTTATTTTATTTGGCCCTTAATGTGACTGCCTGAGCATTCATTCAATGTTCTGCACGCGGCTGATGACATATGGAAAAATGTGAATGCATTTCTTTTGAATTAACGCTGTATTTGATTTGACGGACAAACGTGGCTTGTCTTGGCACTGAATGCACACTCGACACTCGAACTATTCGTAGGTATTTTAATGAATTTATGCTGATTTGAAGATTCATACTAGCATTTCAAATGATTTCAAAATTCAAGTGTGCTGAACATTGGCAGTAATGGTTACCCGAAGAAAATTTAAATTGTGTAAACCAAGCGACAAGCAGAACTCGAGGTGTATCGCAAATCACATTACCGTGTGAAAAGTGAACATGCTTTCGATTTACTTGTACACTCTGCGAAATGAAACAGTGGAAATGCGTTATGAGATTATGCTAACGTACATAAAGTCTGTGTAGTGCAGTGCGGACGCAGGGACTTGAGTTTAGGAAGGGATGTTTAATTTGTACAGTTCGAAATTAGTCTCTCAACAGGATGAACCTCAGTTGTCATTAAATATTCACGTATACGAGTTTTTAATGTCCCTTTGAACTCAGTCTCGGGTATCTGTTTGTATTGATAAAATATGTTCGCAACACGCAAGGGATAAATTGAGACCCGGAATGCTCATAAGTGTGAATCCTGAATTCCTTCCTCTTCCCCGTCGGGCGGTTGAACCGAACTTAGCCTGAAGTTCATGACCGTAACGAAGAATTTAAAGAGGAAGAGGAACTCAGTGATGGATGTACATAATGATGAGATGATAGGAAATATTGAAACAGGCAATTGGATATGGCTATAAATCACATCAAATGTTGTGCATATAAAGGAAGTACTAAAATATCGAAATTTTGTCATCCCGTATCCGATCGGA
Organism: Mesaphorura yosii; assembly: GCA_009869945.1. Lineage (NCBI taxonomy): Eukaryota > Metazoa > Arthropoda > Collembola > Poduromorpha > Tullbergiidae > Mesaphorura > Mesaphorura yosii. The sequence goes on from WIXG01000076.1 coordinate 242,510, forward strand.
GTTGAGAGAAGGTCCTGAACCAGTGCTGTGTTGTGTCCGTGCTCAAATCGTCCACTGCACCGTTTTCATTCCGAATTCAATGATTTATTACAGCTCTCTAAATTATTCATACATCTCATAAACATTGACGGAAGGAAGGCTGCTGAATCTGATATTATGAGGATAGTTAATTCGACAAATGAAGCTTGCTTTGTGTCTACTGAAAATTCTTCAGCTTGAAGTGCTGATGAAGGACGAGAAATACGAAACCTGGAGTGAAATCCTGCGCCCGGAAGAAACAATGGATAGCATTGGTTAATGAAAAATGAAGCTAAAGCTAAAAAGTTGCGTAATCTAAGAATCGAGCTCAGCATCTGAGCCTGGGCCTGAGCTGGTCGAAATAGAAGCCGGTCGGTCAGAAGAAATCAAGGCAATAAATAACTACAACACGGCTCACTAGGCATTGTACGAAATATGCAACGCCAGTATGAGGAATACGATGATGAGATATGAGATTGTATTGAAGAGACTTTTAGATCACCAGCAAAGCCACGATTATTCCAAGCAGAGACGACCAGCGAGTGTATAATCGGAGTCGAATTTACAATAATGATTCTGTACAACAATTAAAGATGAGGAGATAAAACTCACAATCTGAAAGGGTTAAATTCCGAATGATCACCATCACCCCATGACATCAGACATCGCATCGCATGGCCAGATGGACAAATATAAAAGTTGGGCGTAGCAAGAAAGCGTTGCGCGCTGGAGAGTAAAATCAGTCGAGGGAGATGATGCATGATTACACGTAATAGAATAATAATTTACACCTGGACGCCACGCGTTTACTCTTTTCTGGACTGAGCATTCACTTTCTCGCACCCTCACCCACTCATCATCCGAGAGCAGCGGCATAAAATATGATTATTATTGTAACATCACATGTAACAATGCATTAACCAAATATTATTACTCTGGACCTTTTGTTTCCCATCAGCAGCTCTCTTCCTCGTCGTAATTATAAACTCAGTCAGCAGTCATCAATTCCGACCAACTTCGTAGCCCCATGCAACGCATCGTCTGCCGTTGCCTCAAAATTGGTACTCCGTAGCAGACTGGGAGTTTCTGATGATCATTTTCATAGACTGAACCAACTGACCGCGTACAACAGGGCGGCAGTAAAGACAGCAGCTGAGACCGAGACCACGATCACGATGATGACTCAAGCCGAAATTGAAACACAAGCTCGTGTGTAATTTCGGATGCTCACCAATGTCATTACTTCACGGATTACTTCGGATGCGGTTTCCATTATTAGAAGCGAGCTTTTATTTTACGAGTTCCAAAGTTCCAATGGTTTCACCCGGACCGAGTTGCTGCCTGCGGTTCACGGGAATTGGTACACGGCACACATGTGCAATGTGCACTACGAAGATCGATCAAAAATTCTTCCCAGATCAAATTCTGTGGCTAGTCATTTCCGTTCCTAATGTTGCATTTCGAATTAAAAAAAGATTGCTCTCCGCAGCTCTGGCTCCTGGGGTCTCGCTTCTCGCATTTGAGGGGATTTCTCAGCACAAAGGACCACACAGTTGAGCAGCTTGTGTTTGATTCGGTAAAAAAACACGGTGACAATGATTATGATTGAGTAGATTGTGATTTACATATTTCACATAAACGGACGAACGTATTTTAGTCATTACCGAATCTCAATCCGATTCCGTGTCATGTAATCTAATTATTACACGTTTACTGATCACAGGGGCAAACTTCCGACCATGATTGAGTGGACAACCTTTCATTCATTCGGGCTATATGTAACTGATTCAGGAATCAAAGGGGTTCGCCCTTCTCGCGATAGGATACACCGAATTAAAAACGGCTCACCGTCAGATTCAATATTTATACTTCGTTTCGGCAAGTACACGTCGAACAATTCACTGCGTGCAGTTCGCTAGCTCGCTTCCGCTTAAAACACCACTCTTTAACCGCATCATGATTCATGAATGCTTGATGCGCTGTATCACAAATCCACATTTGTTTTGTGGTGTGGCTCACCTTGTGCATTGCATTGTCTCGCTGCTCACTTTATGTGATCCGGGATTTAGGCACAGGGGCAGTGAAACACAATCATTCATTAATATTTCATTTCTACTCTGAATCGCTGATTCATAATTTTTTATCTGAGCAGTTCGTGCCATTGTGAAATAATGCAATTACCGTTTGTGCACTAAGAAATTAGTAACAATGAACATCTGAGTGCGTGCGGAATAACGTAATGGGTCTCACTTCGCCTCGCCTTGCCAGACCGTAGCCCATTCAATTTTTCCGTGCAGTGGTAATTATTCATCACACATGCCATTGCCTGCCACCATGAAAGAGAGGACATGAGACATCTCAGACTCGAACCGTACGCACAAATGCCATGTTCATGCTCAATTCATGCTTTATGATAATTCTGTTGACTGAGTTTTAATAGAGCAGGTGAAGAGATCACCGTGTGGCTGGCCCGCACCCGCGCTAGGCACTTTGTGTCATTTCGTGTCCAAAAATAACACTGCTGGTTCTAACTTCGAATGATGGTGGGTTCATTTGTTCGTAATGCAATAATTGAGCACACACTTTCATAGCAATATATTCAAAATTAGCCTGTGAGTTGACAGAATACAATGTAATCATAATTCAAAGGGAAGGTGCAGCGACAAAATAATTCACAAAATATTCTGGGTAATTTGGAAAGTACATAAACAAGTAATTGCTCTATTCGGCCAGCCCATATCGGATGTCAAAAGCTGCTGCACGTGCTGTGCGTCGATGGTGACGCCTCATTGCCCAGTTGGAGTTCGTATTTACTGCGACTTGTGCATGTCAGTTCTTGCAGGCAACTTCGATTGTTGACCGGGCATTGTTACTCCGAGATCCCGACTCCGGCAGAGCTCTGCTTACAATTTAGTATGACTTTATTATTTGACCCAAATTAAGTCATTATCAATTATTTACTGAGCGAAGGAATACGCAATTACTCTCTTTGAAAAAGTTGGAGCACCAACTCGTATCATTTTACTAGAGTGATAAAAATACGATCCCGATAGCTTGTTAAGTTACGTGTGCGTAACTTTGCATGAAAATCGCCCTCTCAAACTTATCTGGCGCGACGTCTGAAGTCCGGGCCGGCTATCTAACCGGCTTAAGTAAATACTTTTAGTGTGAATTTATAATCAGCAAACAACGCAGAATTGCGACATCAGCAAAGCCGAACTCGTCGACAGGTTTCAACTCGTCGGTTTCAAGGTATTGGAACTGGGCTTCGATGCCAAATTGCAAATCTCGATATCCGAAATTTTCCGGAGACATTAAATCGCAATTAAACTTCAAATCGCATTAATTATTTTCTTTTGTGTGGTCTGGTCCGGGCTTTTGCTTTTCCATTTCGAATCATGGCAACCCTTTTAAATCGATGTGCCCATGATGAGTCACGTGTCACATGATTTGAAGAAAGGTGCACATAAATGAACGGGGGTGGTTCAAACGCAAGCGTCGTGGTGTCGTCAGTGTGCACCCCGCGCTCGTAGCTTTTGTTTATCTGGCATTGCACTCATTTTCTTGAACTCTTGTGGAAGAGGTTATTGTGATCTGGCTGCACTCGTCAGAAGGTTTGGCAGGCGAAGGGACATTTAAGTCAGTGAACTTTCCAAACTTGCGAAATTCATCTCTGGATCGTCCAGGTCATCGTCTTGGGTTGTCCGTTGCTAGTGTAACGCCTGTACTAATTCTGCTCAAAAACTTCGAATTCGGGTTCAACAATCCTTAATAAAACGGAAAACTTGGGTATTGCCGAATATCCTTAAGCAATGGAACATCGTTCAATCATTCCATCAGTTGACATCGCTCGGAGCACTTCAAATCTGTGGATCATCTTGATTGCATCTTTCTGCGAATCTGCAACCGATATTGGATAAGAAATCCTGCGAGTCCTGCGAGAAAATTGGTCCGAAATTGCTTATCAGTGACACTATCAGCGACGCCTCCCTCTTTAAACTAACTCCAGAAGTCTACGACTGGACAAAGCCGCACATTTTGCTTTTCTGGAGTCCGAACGTAAGTCTAACATCCATTATTAAGAACCAAGAAGTATTTCGGCATTCCTTTAATGATCCATTTGTGTATGATGTCCTTTAGGAAACGAACGAAGAGGCAATCAGAAGTCAAGAAGATCATTATTGAAGCGTCCGACCAGCAAGCTTAATAAGAGGCTAAACATTCATTTTCATGGTACCGATCTTCTGACAAAGCGTTTTTTGAAGTCATATTAGGGAAATATTCACCAAGTGGGCATAAGAGTAAGTCAGGGTTAGAATCTTCATTGGAAATGGAGCCCCGGATTTGAATTGTCTTTATGATTTGTGTAGATTGGAAACGGAGAGCAAGTCTCCGTGCGTGCCTAAACTAATTCCAGCCGGTGCATCAACGGTTCCTTGCGTAACAACCCAACTCAACTGACGCGTGAAGAGAAAACATAGGCCTCAGACATTGGTTTGGGCAAGATTTTGTGGCATCATTTGCATGATATGCTGACTGGAGACAGACGAGAAAAGTAAGTTTAACAGGTGAATTGTCCAGTAAAGGTAATAAAAAATGATGCTCCATTATCTAGCAAGGGCCTCTTCAAATGCTGATTGAGTACTGCACTCCAATTCCCCAACGGTTACTTTTTTGTGCAGTTGATGACTAAATATCAGTACTGGTAGTGGATAAAGCAGCTTAGAGTAGGATTCTCGTATACCATTGCTCAATCCCCTTCCCGAGCATTATTTTTCAGTAACGCAACTGGCTTGAGCAACGAGTTAGGATGGTCTGTCTGGAACAACTCCTGTGGCTGATGCTCAAGCCTTCGAATGTACCACTTACTACTCATTGCATGTAACTGAAAACCAACGGACAAAACATAATTTCGTCTCGTTTACATTCTCATGTGCTCCCGAGTTCCATCAGCCTCATATCTGTCCGTTTTTCAGTTTCGACTTTCATTCGAGCTGTAGAGTAGGACTGAAACAAACGTAACCAAAATTCCCTAACACCAAAAACTAATTAGAACTGCGTAGGCTTTACTTTTGTAACTGACGCACACGTTTCTCTGACCGTTTTTTTTCTCTAGTTTTATTGTGACGTGACTCGGAGACTCGGAGAATTCAGCAGAACTTGCCTTAGTCAACTTGAGAAATGTGCGACTGACGCCCTCAACAACAATCAACGTAAGTTTGTCCGTTAATGAAGCTTGGTTTGATGTGAGACGCAGCAAGCACTTAACTAAAATGAGCAAATAATTACAATTTTCCGTATTTGTTTCCAGGGTAAACGTTCCTGCTACAAAGTACAGACTTGTTTGGCTATCGCACATTTTTGTCCTTGTGATAAGACAATTGCTTCACTTTGTACTTCAATGAGACACGAAATTATGGATTCATTATTGACAGAAGAAAAAGGAAGCATGTCTGTTCAAAACTCCCCATTCTGTAGACGACTCAGAACTGAAGAGCCAATTCTCAAAAAGCCAAGCACGAAGAAAGTTGCTGCTCGCTGCCTGTTTGGAGTTCCTGATCCTGTCGAATGCAAAACTATTGCAAATAGCGCAGCAGAGTTCAGCATGTTTGCGTTCAAGAGTCGATGGTCATTCGATCCACTGACTGGAGAACCCGTCGATGACGCTGATAAAACGCTGGATGCAAATTCCACTATGGAAGTCAACTCTGACCGTAACATTTACAAGTGGGAGCCAGTATTCAGTGAAGAATTGATCCAAGACGCAGGTGAGAACCAAGCAGACACGCCAAAGGCTGATTCTGCTTTGTTGCGAATCATCCCGGCGTCAGAGTCCAGGGATGCAGAAGTCATGTCTCTCTCAACAACAGACACCACTATTCCGACAGCGACAATTTCTACCATCCACATGATAGAAGTTCCATTGGAATTACTAGAAACATCGACCCATGAAGACTTCCTCAATTTAAGTACCGGTAGCTGTGGTTCACTGGAAACAGTGAGCCCGAGAGATTCAAAGTTCAAGTCACCCAAGTCAATGAAACAATGCAGAATTACCGGTAAGAAAACATTTAATCGAATATAGTCTCATATAAGCATCGGGCTTGATGTAACTTGATTTTCGCTCACAACATAAAAAACATTGCAAATTGGCTCAGAGGAGCGGGAAGTAAGGTGATAGTCACTTGAGATAAGATTCGCGTGAAATGCCCCGCCTGACTTCAACAGTACTTTGTAGATTTTAGCATTGTGGTCAAGTGCACACTTTGTTGCGAATTCCTGTGCATGCAAATGTTAACAAAGATCAACAGCAACAGGGCGATTAGCGCTAAAGCTAGAGTTATGTTACGCACGGGCAAGGCAAACACGTTCCTAATTCAGTCAATTGAGTGATGACACTGGCTTAGTGTGCATTTGTGGGCAAGCATGTGATCGGAATGTTGGCAATGCAAATAGTAGAACGATTTGCAAATCTCACACAATCGCATCCTAAGTCCGATATTGCCACTCATTTTAGGAGGGAAGAGTCATTTTGTGAAGAGAAGAGGCTGCTGCGACTGCGATATGCGATCTTTCATGAAGCACGAATCTCATGTGGCATGGCACAATGGCAGGTAGCTCTTGTTCCCGTAACCCAGCCAGTGAGTCGTAGTATCAGGAAGGAAGAAACAAAAGAGAAAAGAAGCAGCTCTTTTTTTGCCGTGATTGAAGTACTCGACCTTGTCCCAGTCCCACCAACTCGTTCTTTGTGTTTTCGCACACCTTTTCTTTTCTTCTGGAAAGTGTGCCAAACGGTCAACCGGTGAGTCTGCGGAGCAGGCACAAAGAATGTGTAAATTACGAATTATGCCTGCACTTTGTGACGTGTATGTGAGCACCACCGCGATTGGTAACTTTTGACTTCGAGTTCACATCTGCGATGAGATATCATTCATCATTCAACGAGAGAGTGGAACGAGTGCGAAATAAAGGAAAAGCGGGCAATATTGCTGATCCTCATTGTCAGTTAGAGGACAGGTTGCGCGGATCTGTGACTAACATCTCTTACTGTCCTGATTGCGTAATTATCTTTCTCATTTCGCCCGCGAACTCATCTTTCTTATGTACAATGACCATGAGCGATTCTGTAGATTTGCGTTTACAAAAATATCTTTGAGTTGAAATTCCACGTGTAGCGAGCTGGACTGTCCTTGGTCTGGTCTCCGGTGAAGAATACTCTGATATCTGTTCTGAACATTTTGATACAGCCCGCTGCCGCTGCCCTTGATCGTCATAAAATTAATGTGACTGTCTCATGTTTCGCTATCAAGAGCGGCGAACCACAAAGACGCAACATCTAGTCATGTTCAAGACCACGTCCACGTTCAAGTAAAGGAGGTTCAGGTTCAGGGTGCTTATTCATTAAATTATTATTTTAGTTTGATATTTCGTTACTTGTTTCTCTGCCACATTAATTTTAATTTTAGTTCAGTCAGATATTGTGGAGGGAACTGGTTCAGAGGCTTTCGTTGTCAGCATTAGCATTGCTTAACTTCAGCGTTAGCAGGCCTGACATTGAATTGAGCAACTCAAAAGTGTCTCACAGTCTCACCTCGCCTCCGAGTTTAGTTTGAGCCAATATCCCGATACTCAACACATGTTTGATGGTAATTATGACATTGTTTCGGCTGCTTGAGCAAGTTGTAATGGAACAAATTACAAAACAAATGATTGTAATGAATCCTGATACGATTCTGAAGGTTGTCGTTTATTGAAATGGAATACTTCAGCGAAGGGTCTGTTTTGTGTCGTGGTCGTGCAGCATTTCTATTGAACGATGATGTTACGAGAGAATTAAGTTTCCTGGAGATTATAATCTTTACCTGTTTCTAGAACACAAGACCTGTAAATTACAAAAAATAACCGTCATACCCGCTTTGCAGTTCTAAAATACGAAAAACAGTGTGACAAGCACGAGAGACGAGAAGTTTTTCTGGAACTTATACTCGCATTACACGTGTAATAAGTTATGACCATCTCATTCCCCAAAACACACTGCTTGTAAATTAATAATGGAACACGGATCCTGCGTCTTGTAATGGAGAGATCCAGCAGCTATAAAGGCATGCAATAAGCCAGAAAAGTGCCCGAAACATTTATGGAGCTGGAGGATTATCTTACAAACGTCTTTCTTATCTCCCCACTCGCAGTTATTTCAAAGATATAAAAATTACGTGAAGATAAGTGCTGGAGAATTGTGCTCAGAAATTACAACTTGATGTTATTTTATCCAACAAGACACGTTTAAAGCGTGTAAGCTTAAACTCGGCCTGAGTAATATATTACTAGGAAAGATTTCTTTTGGGACGAGGAAAATGACGAGAGTTTCGGGGAGAGACGGAGACACTATGTCCGTTGGTGTCATGTCATATTTGGGCATCTTTTGTTTTAAGTGGTAGAAAGTTTAGAGTTAAATGAACCCATCCAAAGATTGTTTTTTTGGACCGGCAACCCACTGTTTAGATTTATAATTTACAACCAGAATTTTTGAAAAGTTATATTTTGAGACACGGGCCCAGAAAAGGAAAGGGTACACAAACATTTCGGTTGAGAAATTCCTTCTGCGTCTGCCTTTGCATCTGCGTGCACTTGTCTGCCTGATGTCGCGAGACAGACGACCGTATTTCAAAACCATTACTTTATGACAGTCAGCAAAGCTATCTATTTAGTTTCCGTCCATCTTCGAAACCAAAGCAATGATGGATGTTTAATGGTTGTGTGATAAGTGTTGATGCATTTGTCTCGTACGGGCCAGAAGATTCACTTTCAATCTCAAATTTTCCAAATTATCAGCAAAGCATTTCGTAAAAGCTTTTAGTATCCTTTTGACTTGCACTCGAAAGTCGCTAATCTGACACTCTCCGCAGAATCCGAAAATATCAAGTCTGCAATTCCAAATTCATGAGTCCTTGACCATATGGCAGACATGCGCTGATAAACGATCAGCCCGTCATGTCCACTCGTCAACGGCATAATTCCGTGGGATAGGCTGGGCACTAACCACGGCTTAACCTACTTAGCTTCGTGTTCATATGCTTAATCTAATATCCTGTCACAGATGTGTGTAAATTCTCAGCACGCAGAGTGTGGGGTCGCGGAGCCTAAGTTATTTTAAGAAAGGAAAATACTAATAACATTTTATTTGTGTTTGTAATTTACAGATTACATGCAGGTGATCAAAAAACCTCGGGCAAAGAAGCTCAGATGAGTTTGTGGCGCTGTCGACTACTCGAATGGCAACTTTCATTTACCAACGAACATGGGTAAAGTCGTGGATAAATTAGAATGCATACTTTGTATTACTTATTTTAGGCATTTTGAAAATTCGTAGTCCAGCGTACAATCGTAGCTTAGCAAGATTAGTCCTTGTAGTCTTCCCACTAATGAAATGGGGCATTGTTTTGTTATATTTTCTCTCGTAAGTAGGTTAAGTTCAGCATTTCAGAGTCGTTGTTGATTAACTCAGAATTTCGCAACTTCCTTTTGCGAATATCCGAAATACATAAACATTGTACGCTTTCGCTTTCAGTATGAATACGGGATGGTCCTGTCAAGGTCTGGGTATTTCTCTTACTTTTGTCATGTACTTTACGTCCAATTTCAATCCAAAATGAATCTAGTCGTTCATGTAATCTCCTGAAGTCATTTAACTAACACATTATACGAATTTAATGACACCACAGATTTTATGCTATTGTTCAGAACTGCCTCCAATAAAATATTGTGCTTCGAACTTGAAATATCACGAATGAAATGTGTGAAAATATCACGGCTGTGCTCTTGATTTCAACGAAGACCTTCGAGCAAAGATTCTTTTATTCTCAAATTGCGTTTTGTTTAAGCAGATGCGATAAAAGGTTATAACTGGCGACACTTAGAAAACGTGCATTTTATTTTTAAATTTTCCAGTGATCGATCGGGTTTTGATGACGCGACGTGGGCGTCTTTTCTTGAAATTAAATGTCTTCGTCGTCCGTCCCAAACTGAATAGCATTTGCCATTTCGTTCTTTAAATCTCACGGAACGCGACAGTACGGGACTCTGGGAGCTAATCCAGACAAAAGCGACTGTTGCGTGGGTGTAGCCTAAACAAGGCGTGCATGGAATTCTATTTCTATAGTCTGTGTTTGACGAACAAGAGCAGCAGCCCATGAAGCCAGAACGGGCGAAGACACCGAACCCTTGTCTGGAGAAGAAAGGGACTTATGTTGTTTATTATTATTGCCAACTTTGTCTGGGATGAGAGCGTTTGGACCAAAAAGTAATGTTTCGGGATGAGCAATCAAGCTTCAATCCGCTTCCTCGCTGGCTCGAATGAAAAGTTGTATTTCTTTTGATAAACTTTTAAGACAAGGAACCATCAACAGAAAGATGCGATGCGTGGATATTTAATTCTCGGTGGTTTTTGGTACACAAGAAGAGCTCCCCTTCCTCAGTCACGCAGAGTGAGCCTTGCCTTACCTTCTGGCTCCGCGCAGCAATACTGCCTCATTCCCAGAGCCATAAGCACTCGCTTGTTGCCTGCAACTTCCTTGCACTTGACTGTCGAATACGATGATTTCATCTTTCGAGTTCACATCCAGAAACGGCAGCATTATTTCGGGTCAAGTGCTTTCTTCCAGAGGATGCGTTCAACAGGAGTCAAGGAACAGTGGTGATATCTCGACGACTGAGCATGCATTTCCACTCTCAGACTTCATCGTACTCATCAACAGTTTACTGCCCCAACCCCAGCCAACTACAACGTGGGAAGTGTATAATTTCATATTAGGTGACGATCTCTGCGCACGAGACACGAACAAATTCGTCCGGAACGTGCCGTCGCATGTATGACATGCGAAATGTATGCCTCACGACGAAAAATGTACAGTGAATGAATTACTTTATGCAAAATCCTCAAATCGGGCATCTTGCGGATGTCCTGTTTCGTGACGAGACACACTCGCGTCTTTCGATGAGACTTTTAATGAGGTACCTCCGCACAAGTCTGTGAGTCGACTTCCACTTTGATTTGCCCTGTATTCCCGTAAATATGAGCTCTGGACAGACTAATAAATGTATTCAAGCATGAAAGTCAAGAATCACATGGTGGCTGCGGTTCTGCGCCTAAGCCACATATTTGTTTAAGTGCAACCTTTCGGGCTGACTTTCGTTTCAAGAAATTAAGAGTCAAAGTAACGGAATCTGTGACAGCAGCGAAGGGTAGCGACTCACGACGTCGAGTTGGACGCCGACAGTCGGGGTCAATGAAATGGAAAGGTGCGCTAAAAGCATTCCTGACAGTGTCCAAATATAGCCGTAGCTTCCTGATTGGCATAATGAACGGCATAATGGACGTTGTCTCCAACTGCGTCCAGTTGCACTCGCGCACTGACTCGAATGCAAACACATTTTCGACCCCTTCCTATTCCAGCGCAATTTTTACAAGTTTTACTTTAAAAGGATATGTCATGTCAAACATAAAGTTGTATTTGATTCGGATCATGGATGTACGACTGACCATTTAGCATTTAAACCCTTTCTTTGAAGTGGCTCCGCCGCACGATGTCTGTTCTGATTGAATTCGACACATTTATTCATACATTTATCACTTTCAAACACACAGAGACCCAACACACTCTTCAGTCAGCGCAAGTACGGACCATGACAAAGCAAGTCATTTACAACTTCCGCATGACGCGTCACCTGAGTTGAAGTCGTTTGATTCAATTTTTAGTAGTGTGCTTGTGTGAAAAGATCTCAATTTTTGTGCCCGGTGTGAATGAATTATTTGACCCACACGATTATTTCAGTTCTATTGACTAAACTCTATTTATCATTTCAAGATTTCTTCCGACTGAAATCATTTCCCATAAATTGTCAAGCACTTTTAAACGCAGAACGGACGCCGGGAGGCATGGACAGGCTGGACACGAGCCAGCACCGGCACTGCCCATTCATGTCAATATCGCATCTGCCACGATTCACCTGGTCTGAGTTAATTCCGTCTCCTCATTGTTTCAACAATTTCTTGTTCATTAAGTTGGTTCTGTCGGAAAGTCAGTCAGATTTGAAGAGCTCCCATAACAAGATAATCTGACGGTATACTGATTGATTGGAAGACCTCCGCAGTCTCCAGTAGCAGCAGAAATGCTGACGTGTACAGCTTTGCGTATCGAGTAACTGTAATTTAATAGGACACAAAATACGGTAAAATAAATAGCCCGATTGGAGCGGTTGACAGTCGAACCATTCGAACAATCATTAATAACATTATTAGCACTACCGACTCCGGCGTTCCTGCAACAAAAGGCCCGGCCATTTTGTTGGCTTGAGCACAATTAACCGTACAAGCCTTGAACAAATACACATTTTTGTGACTTTATTATGCATCATTAAATGTTCTCCCCTTGCTTGCCTCCGTCTTGTGTCCTGGTGGAGTGCGTGCCTCTCCGGTTGCATTTGATACCTTTCAGTTTGACATTCGGCATTCAACACACATCAGACTCTGTCACTGAACTCATTTGTAACTCTTGATGAAATGGAGTAAAAAATGTACGAGCTCCATTCGAATCCAAGTGGCCGTATGCCTCAAGTGTGCACTCCACGCTGCTGAACAGGAACCGTTATTAATGAACGCATTCAGCCGTCTGCGTGGATTTTATACATTCACGCTTATTAAGAAGCTGCTCTCCTCCTGGGTCCTGGCTGCTGCTCTTCAAGTTTAACCATTTCAAATTCTGAAACTGTAGAAATGCAGAGCCAAAGTTCCCATTGTGGAGCCATTAATAATGGTAGTACATTTTTACCGAATTTGAATACAAAAATTTCCAACAATGCCGTAACCCTTGCATGTGTAAATAATGAAATGTCAAAGAAAGGGAAACACGAGACAAATAAATGTGAATGTATGCAGATTGAACGACAAAGCGCAAAAATTCAGATTTTATTAAAGGCTCCCTGGTCTCGAGTCTCGACCACGGTGCTTGAATTAGTCTTAGTCACTCATCTCTTGTCAACTTGACCATATGTCATTCAACAACCCAGCTCTCTCTATTCGTCTCTTGAGGCACCTAGAATTTTAAAAAAATTAATTCAATTGACTTTCTGTAGTTACCATACACGAGACACGGAGTCGGCCACGGTGATGCATAGAAATGAGTGAAGGGGTTACGAGCCTGAAAGGGCCTTTAGACTCATCCATTACAAATTACAACTCAAATTCTGATTTGAAATCCATACCAAATCAAAACTACTTTTTAAAAAATCCACGTCCATTTTTCACCATCACTCTCAGTCAGTCACTGCTCCGGTCTGCAGTTTTCTTGCAGTTGGACTAGTTTGGAGGTTTCAGCCCGTGCAGATATCGAAAATGGAATCGCAATCTGTAAAGGGGAAGAAGGGATAGAGGAAATTCAATTCATTCAGTCAACTGCAAAATCGAGATACTGAGCAGCAAAGGGTAGCGCCAATTGAGCATAGTGTGCGATTTGCAACGTTTTGCGAATAAAATCGTATTGTCAGGCTGCTGTGGTGCAAAAATTATTAACGTGCTTTGCAGGGCCCCACGTCGTCCGAGGCCATCACAAAGCATAAGGCAAAATGAGGAAGCACCAGTTGGTTGTGTGTACTTCCACGACTGGACCACACGACGATACATTGACGAGACGACACGACATCTACACGGCTACATCGTGCCAACAATAGCTGCATGCTAGACGTAAATAAAGCTGAGAGCTGAGCACATTGACGCTAGGTCAATGACTGCATTCACTTTGCTCTACTCTCAAGCCGGAACGACGTTAAAACGACCTTCCATTATTTTAGCAGCAGCAGCAACAACACAACACTGTGTTCAATGTCTCATCGTTCTTGGCGTTGTCACCACTCAGACGCTGACGCTACAACGGACAGCTTTCGTTTTGGTCTCCTTTAGGCAATCTGTGCAAGCCGTAACACGACAAAATCCACCCGACAAAACCCACCCGTACCAAAACCCACTGGTCAATACCCACCTACGACAAAACCCACCCATGACAAAACCCACCCATGACAAAACCCACCCATGACAGAATCCACCCATGTCAAAATCCACCCGTACCAAAATCCACCCATGCCTAGTGCCACTCATTGATGATCGTACTCTGCATCAATAAGAAGTAGTGCTTAGT